>VZTJ01002878.1:358001-424662 GCA_013397795.1 Orthonyx spaldingii | reverse complement strand
CCGGCCCCGCCCCGCTCCATCCCGGGCACCTGAGCCGGCCCCGCCCCGCTCCATCCCGGGTACCTGCCCGGCCCCGCCCCGCTCCATCCCGGGCACCTGAGCCGGCCCCGCCCCGCTCCATCCCGGGCACCTGGGCCGGCCCTAGACCGCCCCGCTATGCCCCGTGCGGTGCCGCTGTCCTGGGGCCATCGCTCGGGGCCCTCGTTCGGCGCTGTGCGAGCCCCGGCCCGGGGCCGCTCCCGGCGTGGACCGCGCCGAACCCGAGGCGCTGCGGCGGGGCCGGGCCGGGAGTCCGAGAGTCGCGCCCGGGTCCTGCCGATGTCGCTCCGGTCCCGAACGGTGTCACCTCTCCCCCGGCTGGCGGGGTGCGGGTCCGGGTCCGGGTCCGGAGGACCGAGACGAGATTGGGGTTGGGATCGGCACCAGGACCGCCACGTGCAGGAGGAGCTGCTCTGGGGCGGGTGCTGGAGCCGAATCTGGCGCTGCCGCTCCTGCTCCGCCCGCGGGGCCCCGGGGCGCTGCCGGTGCCCGGGCACCCCCGGGATCCCGTGCTGAGCCCGACGCGCGGGGCCGGGCTCTGCCCGTGCCCCAAAGGCGGGGTTTGCGCTCCGCTCTGAGCCCTAAAACCGCCCCGGGAGCCCGGGCTGAACCCCAGAACTCGGCACTGGGGCTCCGCCTCCAGCCCCAAAGGCCGGTCCGAGTCGCTGGTTCTGAGCTCTCCATGGGCCCGGTGAGCCGGGACTGGGCTGTGCCAAAGGCAGGCCTTAGAGCTGAGCAGCACAGACTCACGGTGGCCAAAGGAGCCCGCTTTGAACACCAAAACACGGATTTGGCCTTTACTTCGAGCCCCCCAAACACAGCACTTAGTCTCCTTCTTAGTGAAGCCCAAACCCCAGGACACAGCACTTGGTCTCTGCTTCAAGGTCCTTAAATGCAGAACTTGCTCTGTGAGCCCAAATGTTGTCTGAGTGACCCTGGTTTCAAGTCCACTCTGTTAATGTGTCTGCGCTTGGCCAAATTAGCCTGGTTTGCAGTAGCCAAACTGTGGCACTTGCTCTCCATTTCAAAGTGCAAACACACAGACCATGGTCTCTTGAGGCCCCCAAAACACAGGACTTGGTCTCTGTTTTTGAGGCCCTAAAATGTAGCACCTGGTCTCTGATTTAAGCCCCAAAACCACAGGGCTTAGTCACTGTTCCTGAGCCCCAAAACTGTCCCTATGAGCCTGGTTTCAGAGTCCAAAATGCAGGGTTTAGTCTCTGGGTTCAAGCTCTGAGCCTGAATTTTGAGCCCCCCAAATGCAGCCATTGGTCCCTCTTTGTGAGCCCGAAAACTGATCCAGTCTAGTTCTGAGCCCCTGAAATGTAACAGAGATTTTGGTCTCCAAGAGCCCAAAATTGCCTGACTCGGTCTGAGTTCCAAGGCCCCAAAGCCAGCATTGAGTCCTATTCTGAGCTGCCCCTGAAATGTAACAGAGATTTTGGTCTCCAAGAGCCCAAAATTGCCTGACTCGGTCTGAGTTCCAAGGCCCCAAAGCCAGCATTGAGTCCTATTCTGAGCTCCCCAAACCCAGTGCCTGTGATGATTACAATTCGTTATTTCTATAGAAATACTCCTCTAATTGCTAAAGCAGGAGGGAGAACCTAACAGGTTTTCAGCTTACATGTCCCCTTGTCTTCTGAAGCATTTAATAATTCTTCTAATATATATGTTTTTTCAGGTTACTGCTTTGAAAAGAGCAAACTCAGTATTTTCCGTTTGACCGCAAGAAACACTGAAGTATGCTTTAATGTAGAAACATTTTCTGAGTAATATCGAGAAGTGCAACACAGAATGGTGCTCGCCCATCTCCTCCTGCCATTCCCTCATGAGGAGCAGTGGCTGGTGCTGCTGGATCTTTCTCCCTGAGGGATTAGCTCCCCGAGCTACCTCTAATGGGGTCAATATGACTGAGGGTAACAGCCAGAATCCCTGACAGCCTCAGGTTTGCCAGCAGTGGATTTCCACGTGCTTCCAGCAGGGATTGGGAACCTTGGCTGAGCACAGAGCGCTGAACATGCCGCAGACAGGGCCTCGAGACCTCTTGTGCACGCGTGAGCGATGAGCAATGGTTGGGAAAGGCTTGGGGTTCCCACCTTTCCCAAAGCACTGGTGGAAGAGGAATTCTGCCTCGTATCTGGCACTTGGAGAGGTCCCATAAAGGCCCCTCATCCCCTTTGCAGTAACACCCCATAGCCCCTTGTTAACTCTTCTTTTTATGGCCCTGTAGGCAAAGGAGTTCATCCCACTCAAATATCCCTGAGGCTGCCAGCAAGGAACTGTTGAACTGCTGGAACACAAAGCCAGATGCACACGTTCTCCATGGATATCAGTGTGCTCTGACAGGGCTGAAACTGCTGCAGCTCCACGGAACAGCCACACAGAGCAGCCCCAGCACAGCCAGAAGGCTCTGAGCTGACACCAGGCTGATGGGGAACAGCATTTGTCCCAGGATTATCATCATCATCACATTTGCACCTATTCTGCATGGATGGGGACTTGTTGACAATTCCCTGAATTTCAATTCGGAACAAAGAGCTTTATGTCTGACCTTTTGTGTCCAATGCCATGGATCTGCCTGCCCTGCCGACACACCTTCCATCCATCCCTTCCCTTCCATTTCAGTTACAGATGAGGAAAGCTAAAGTAGCAACGCTGATCTTTCTTCTGTTTTGCTTTTGGCTTAGAGTGTTATCAGGTGATCCCTGGGTTTAGTTTCTGCATGCATTTCACTGCTTTCATAAAACCAACTTGGCAAGTTTGGATGACTGATAAGGAATGAACTTTTCTCACCCACAGCTGCTCCGATATGAATTCCTAAAATCCCTTTGGACTGAAAAAATGCAGAAGATATTATTTACGATTTTCAAATAAGATAATAAATCTTAATAACATTTTTCATACACATGTACTCACAAAGAGCTTTATCTGAACATAATCTAAATGCTCTGACAATTTCCAGAGGCCTCACAAGTATGAAGATACTTTTCTCAAAGTCAGAGGATGATTAAAAGTGAGGGACAAAAAGACATTACCAAGAAATCATCTGGATACTAAATTCCCTTGGAAGGCTTTAGGAATGACAGCACTCCAGTCTAAAAACTGGTAGCTGAGAAAGCCAACCTACAGATAGGGATGGAACAAAGGCTTGACAATAAGCAACCCAGCAAGTTCTGACTGCTTTGATTTTCTCCCTGCCCCCTTCCCTGTCCCTGCCCCCCCTCCCCGAAAAAAAAAAAAAAAAAAAAAAAAAAACCAAGTTTTTTCATTTTNGCAACCCAGCAAGTTCTGACTGCTTTGATTTTCTCCCTGCCCCCTTCCCTGTCCCTGCCCCCCCTCCCCGAAAAAAAAAAAAAAAAAGAGAAAGCACCAAGTTATTTCATTGTAAGCACCTTAAATAACTGGCATCTGTCCTGAAGTCTTGTAAAACAAATTGTAGCTAGCTGCAATTAAGTCAGCTGGGTTACAGTATCCTGCAAGATTAGAAATCTCTAGCGGGAATGTTGACAAGCCCTTCAGTGTAGCAATGCAGTGCTGCCTCCTCAGAGAACAAAGCAAAGCTCCTGGGAAATAATTCAAGAACATTTTGGTCAGCTTGTGATGCAAATACAGACCTTTCGGGTTATGCAGAAATAAACTGGAAACCCACAGAACATCACCAAAACAGACTAAAGGAGACTTGACTGATGTTTGTCCAAATGGGCCTGAAAGGAAGTGAAAAGGCTGGGAAAGAGAGAAGACAGGGAGGTTTCTGAGTAGCTGTGGTTCAGCAAAAACTCTCCTCTCTGTCCTTCTAATTTTTTACTTTCATAGTCTGATGATGGAGACAAAACTAACCCATCATTTCATTAATCCTAAATCCTTCTCTTTCACCTGGAAAACTGACAACAATTATGATTTTAGCTTCATACTTTGCTAATTCAGAATCTTGTTAGAGAGCAGTATTTGCTTATTCAGATCTGTTATTTTCACTGGTCTGTGCCTATATTCTGTGTCAAGCAAGGCTTTTCTTATGTTACCTTTTTAGTGGTGTTACAAATAGTAGGGTCCTCTCATTATGTAGACCATACTTAGCTCAATACTTCCAACTATTCTTGATCTCTTACTTTTTGATTCAAGAAGAAAATTTACTGAAAAAAACAACAAGGAAAACCAAGTATTTTAGAACTGATTGACACTTAATTGCTGATGTCTATTTAACAAAGCCATCTCTGGGCTATTTTGGCAACATGGGAAATGTAGGAGGTAGCTGACCTTAAATGGGGCATTTCTGAATAAGAAAACAATCAAACTTAAATCAAGACTTGAAAAATTAAGACACAAACTACAGGGAGGAGCCAAGTCACAAAGTCTCTTCTCTCCTTTCCCAGTTTTTCTCATACAGCCATAATTCACTACGGGAATGTTTGAACATTCCCACAACTACAAGAGTTTGGACAGAAGGAATGGGTGAAGGAAATGCATTTTAGCATTTAGCCCATACATGGTGCTCTCCTCCTATTCAAAAATGCAAGCCTGAAAAATTAAGAGGTGTGAAGTACATACAGTCCAAGGTGTGAAAAAGAGACAGGCATTTAAATCACTGTTATCACTTTTTGTATACACTGATGTTTAAAACAGTATTGTTTAATGACACAGGTTTTTTTCTAAGGTACCTGAGTCCCTCATTACTGCTGAAGCCATTTGAAGGGATTATTAAATTTTTAAATAATTTCTGCAGCACAATGAGGAAATCCCACGATGGCTGCATGAGCATTCCTGGCACTGCTTGTGGTTTGAGATGCAGTGAGTTTCCTGGACCATGGTGAGAGAAAGGCACGTGCTGCAGGTGTAAGCCAGCAATGAATCTGTAAATAGCTGAAGATCAGCTCATTAGGCAGCAGACATCTGAATGAAATAAAGTTCCTGGGGAGTCTGTGGCACCACGCTTGCCAAAAAGAGAGGCATGAAACCTCGTTATGTGCCATGACCAAGCAAAAGGAATTTTTACCTAGGCAGGATCTGTGGTTAATATTCTGCTCTTGTGCTTTGCCCATGGAAGCCCCAGTGTGCCTTTGTTTGTGATGTGGTTCTTGTGCAGCACATTTCCATGTGCCCAACTGTGAGTGGCTCCGTCACCCTGGGCACAGAACGGAGCCCAGCTGAAATGCCAGAGGCTGCAGCTTTGTTTGTGACGTGAACAAAACCAAAGAAAAATATCAGAAGTTTTTTCTTTTTTTTTTTTCCTTTTTTTCTTTTGCTATGACAAAAGCCTCAACAATAGCTTCCTTATTGAATAGAATAGTGTTGTATGGATATATTACAGTTGGTCAAAAGACTCCAAGATTATTTAGCTTTTAATTAGCTTTTTCATACTGTTTATTTTGTTAGTCATAAATAGCTGAATGACACAGTATTTGTGCAGCTTAGCAATACCCAGCAATATTCACAGCTTAATTAAATAATTCACATGCCAATCTAATCATGATGCAAAAAGACAAATTATGTAATCACAGTTCCCTTGGCCAATTTCTTGAAAAAGAGGAGCAGGGTCTGTTGAGACATGTGGCAAACAATGTTTCCTGCAAAACAGCAAACTGAAACACATCACTACTCCCATGTGGTAGGATGCACGATGCATTTTCAGAGCGTGCTCTCACCATGAGCAGCAGGTGTGTAACTGAGCACTTGCACCAGTGTTTTAACAGGGAATTTGACTACCATGAACTAAACGCAAAGGAAGGCAGGAAAGGGGATGAAACATCACAAATTAAAATCGCAATTTCCCAAGCAATTTTTTTATTGTTTGGAAATTTGTGAAACATGACAAATCAGGAAGTGACTGAGAATGCCCACTGCACTGAGATCTGCCTCTGCCACCACGTGCATAAGTAGGAATCAGCGCTGGAATTAACTTCAGTTGAATTAAGCACCCAGGCCAGCAGCAGTGAGGAATGGAGACATAGATTTAGTTGCTATAAATCTGCCAAGGTTTGGGTTTTTTTCTTACATCATGGCTTCATTACCATCACCAACAATCACCCTGTTGTGATACAGGCATACTGTATGCAAAAAAAATGCACAGCACAAAAATCCAAAGAAGTCACTATATATTGCTTTACATTGTGTTTAGCAGCCATTATCCCACAAACGAACAACTTCAAATAACTGCAGTTTTCTCTTGACCAGGTTCTCTGCTATGGTGATGTTATTCATGGTAATCCTGGTGTCACACAAGCAGCCTTGTGTGGGGAAATCCACTGGTGGCAGTGCAATGATAAGTGATCTATTTGTTTGCATTTTTCTACTGCATATTTGAAAAAGTTAAACCCAAATAAAACTGCCAAGATATTATATTCTTTGAGAGGAAGAACATGGTTTATGTATCTCAGCTTTGCCAAAAAACTATGGAAACCAATGCTTCAGTTTGTGAATAAAGATGTAGGCACAAACACTGCCTCAGGCAGGGTGAAGACCACCCTTGGGCAGAAGTGTTTTGGAGCTGCAGTGGTGAAAGGATGGGGGTGTGCTTTGTTTTGCAGAACATTTGGGTGTGTATAACAGGCCTGTCTAAACAGAATTGGTGTGTCTGATGGCTGATCCAATATTCCAAGGAGGTCCTCTATTCAGAACTTGTTTTCCTTCCCACTTACCCTACTTTGTGTATTGTGCTAGATTATACTGGTTTCATAAGTGGCAGTCACAGTTACTGTCCATCTGGATATGTTTTGAGGCTCTATAAAGTTTTAACAACTGTGAAGGGGGAAAATACTGAAGTATGCAGCCAGTCTGAAGTGGTTATCTTGAGCTTTAACCTACTGTTGCCAGGAAGGCACAAAACACCCTTCATAGGCAATGTAAAAGTAAAGATTTATACCTTAATAACACAGCAAAAAGCATTCTCTTATGACATAAGAGATTATATCTTTGTATCTGTAATCTCTTAATTAATGAAAATTGTTATATTAAAATCATACTAACATGTCTCTATACATTCAGTCTTGATTCAGGACATGTATAACTGAATCACATACTTGGTTATTCAGATACTTGCACTTGTCTTATTGCTTGCTATTAAAAAAGGAGATTTTATACTTTTCAATACTTATTTAGCAAGAAAACTTTTTGTCATGCTATTAATTATGGAATGCCAATCGGTTCTCAAAACTCTTGTACATGCTTGTCATGTTTTTTCCTTATTTTCCATGTTATTCCAGACTAAATTATCCTGTCAATCTTTACTTCCTAGCTCTGTGATGACAGAGGAGGATATACATCTGGCTAGGCAAGAGCATGGTTCTGCAATTAAACTGCTCTGGTGCCCATCCTGAGTCTGTGCAGGTCTGTGAGTCTGTGAACGCCTTCTGAGGTCAGTAAGGTTTAGACTGGTCATCTTTAAGTGTTACCCTAGGCAGGTGCCATTTATAAGAGAGGATTAAACCATGTTGGGCAGGAGAAAACCTCTTCTGCTGGGGGAGAGGAGGAAAAGTTACTACGAGACTACCATGAGGCAGAGATGCTGTTGAAACAGCACAGGATTTTCCTGAAGGTTCTTAGTACCCATCTGCAATAAATTTTTATGAGGGTTTGGATGAAATAGAGGCCTGGGCTAACCAGCAGGTTAGTGGTTTGGAAAGCTGCACAGCACAGTTACTGACAAATCTTGGTTTTATCCATCCTGACAGGTTCTGCCATACTATTTATTTTTCTAATGCAGTAATATAAATCACTGTCAGGTCATCAGCATTCCCACAGTTTTCCAAAGTATTTCTGTGTCTGCCAAAGGTCCCCACTGGACCCCTAGGCCTATAGTATGCTATATAAGCTCCTTTAATGGAGCATGTAGTGCTGAGCTGTGCTCTGCTGCAAAACTCCTGCTCAGAGGAAGAGCTATAAGGAATGAGGTGGTCCCAAGTGTTACGGCTTAGAGAGCATATTAAAGACCACCTCTAGCGACAAAATGTCTTAAACCATCAAAGTAAAGCCATGTTTTACTTAAACAAAAGCTTTTTTTTCCTTTCACTGTCCACTTAAGTAAATTCTATATGAGGATCCCAGAGTAAAGTAAGACACTGTCAGGAGACTGGAATCTATGCCATACTCCTGAGGCCCACATTCCAGCTGAAAATACCTCAAGTTCATCAAGTGCTGGCCACACGTTCCCCTGTGCCTTGTTGTTCAGCTTTTCCTTTGGGTGAGTAACTCTCTTCTTCTTTTCCTCAACTGTGGTGGAGTACTTCCAAAAAATGCTAAAAAATGAAACAGATTTCTGTTCACTAATTATTTTGTGAGAATCTTACTTCTGGGAGTTGAAATTATTGCCTTTACCAGGCAATACCACAACAGAAGTCCCGACAGTAAGAGGTGGGGTCTCAGATCCAGGGCTGCCTATGCTGTCTCACAGCGATGCCGCAGTGCTCTTGGGCTGCCCTGCTTTGCCGAATTTCAGGAGATCAAAGCTCCAGCCATGCTGAAGGAGTTGAAGCACAACAGGCCCTTTTCTCTTCAGATCATCAAGGGCTTCTGAGAGCGGGAGGAAACCAAATGACAGTTAATGGATCGAGGAGGGCCTGACCTGAGGATAAGGTGAAGTGGTGCAGTAATCTGAATCCTGAACTTGGTGCTGTGCTTGGTGCTGTGCTCCCCTGATGTGCTTGGTCACCAGGTGAACCACTCTGAGCAAGCCTCAGATTTTCTGCCCACATCACTTAGAGCAAAGCTTAGGGTGCTGTTAAACACCTGAATCCTCCTCTAAAACACTTCCTTTTCATTAATTAATGACTACTTTCCTGCACATTACACTCACTCATAAACTTTCCATATTTCTGTGCACTGTCCTTTCTTTGGTGCTCTGATTTTTTGCCTCCAAAAGCAAAACGTATCCAATTTTCTAGATCTAAAACATGTCTTTGTTAAGTTACAGGCTTTCTTCTTTGAAAATCAAAAAACTTAATGCATGAGTTCTCTTTGTTTGGCTTTGTTGTGAGGGAAGGAATGGTCTGGCTACAGAGTTATTTTTTTCAGAGAGCACTGGATAGGCATATCAGTCAGATTTTTGCTTTTTCTTCTTTGAAGGAAAGATAAAACTAGCTAATGAGTTGCAGAGTTTCTCTAGGCAATGGCCTTTTTATGCTTGTTGTTAAGACCAGTGTAGCCAATATTATCCACAAACCTTATTAAGGAAAAATGTTTTAATGTCCTTTTTTCAGAGACATTACACATATCTTTCCAGTGGAGGAAAAAGATTTGGAATTTCTCTAAAATAAGAGACGATCAGAATCTCTTCTCAAGAGAACCCATGAGGATTTATCCCCAATATATAATGTCCCAACTCAACCCAGCCACACCCTTGGTATGCCATTGGGCTGGAGAAGCTCTTGAACTTACAAGACTTAACACCAATATACCAATGGTATTTCAGTGTGGAGAGAAGAAACAGCCATCTGAATGAAAACAAACCAAACACTGAACAGAGGTAGGAAACTCATCGTGGTGATGAAGACGAAAAGTGAAGGAAACTCTACTCACTATTTCAGGATCATGAACGAAGTTCTAAACATTAATGGAAGTAGCTACATTGAAATACAATAAGCCATCTGAATATACTACCTGAAATTGAAAAATACCAGCCTATGAGCTGATAACAGGATCACTCAAAAGAAACACTTGAGGGGTAGGAGACCAACACTTGGTATGCAGACAAGGAAGGACTTGCATCTGAGCTCTGGAAAGCAGATGGAACCTGAGCAGTAGGCTCTGCAGTCAGGTAGGTGGCCAAGAAAAATGGAAAGGAACTGAAAAATAGAAAAGATAAAAATAATCCTTCTAAGAAAGTTACTCATCTCCTAGTCAGGATGGAAAGGCTACTAAGGAATGGGTTTGGAAACAGTGGCAGCAGCAATCAAAAAATCTACTGTATTTGTAACAAAGGTACACAGATATTCTACTCTGACTTGGCTGTGAATTGTACAGACAAGAAAAGTGCAATCAGAAGTTTTTGAGAGATTTACAAAGTAGCTCCCTGCTTAAAGTGTTCCTATGAGTGAAGGAGAGGCGGAAGGGGATTTGGAAGTGGAGGCAGGTTGTTTATAACACAAGCATTAAAGATAGTACACTTTTGTTTTGTTGGCATTCAGAGAAGACATCTGAATAACCTGTCATCTCTGCCAGTTCTTCCAGCAAACTTATTCTTCTTTCTCGAAGAAGCTTTGTGTGACTGTTCTCTGAACCAAGTGCTGAGTTACAATGCCACAAGTAACATGGAACTGCTGTGTGTTCGTGTTCTCTGGAAAGTTCAGCATTTTCACTTACTTTAGACTGTAGCTGTCATGGCTCATGCTTTCAGCTCTAGGAATCCTCTGTCTGGTCCTTGGAACTGGCCAAGGTAATCCCTGTATAAATACACTCACAGGATTTTGTGTCAAGGGATCTTCTAGTTAAATCTGAAAAGGTCAGCATATCTTCAGTTTGGTTGATTTCCCTGAACTGAGGAGGAACACAACAGTGAAGAAAAATCACACTTCTCCCAGCCCATAGGCTGGTTAATAACTGAGGTGCTAATGCATGGTCATTAGGCTTCCAGACTGACAACAGCAGCTTGGGAGGAGAGAAAGGATGTTGTGTCCTTGATGTGTCTGTTTTATGGCACCACAAGACCTAGCATAGCTCACCACTCTGAACCTGCTGTCAGTGCTCGTTCCCACATCTAAGCACCTTGATTTTAAGTTCTAAGCATCATATATCCCTAGTAGGAAAAAAAAAATGAAACAAAAATGAAAGAAATAAATTCAGAGTCTTAATAAAACAATAAGAAGTATAGCAGAAAGAATAATGAAACATTGGAAATGATTTATGGGTGTAATGGATCACTCTCTGTGTCTTTACAGAAAGAAAATATCCAAATTAGCTCAGCTTTCATAGTCCTATTCCCAGTGACTGCAGATGAGGAACTTTTAAATGTATGTTTAAGACTGGAAATGGTTATAAAAGATCAGAGGCTTTCAAAACTCACTGTGTACCAGGTCTAGTGAGTGCCATGCCAAGAGCAATATAGGAAATCTGATCTGACAGTTTCATAATTTTCCTTTGTTTGAGGAGATCCCCGTGCAACGAAAATGTACAGCATCATGCCAGGACTAAAAGAAACAGTCAGTGGAAAGGACTCAGAGGTAAGGACCACTAGGCAGTTTCTCACTGGCAAAATATAAAAAGAAAATGAAGAATTAACTACATTAAGAAATCCCAAGGAGCATGGTTTAGATTAAAGGATACTCTTTTCAACCAGACGCCTGGAAGGTTGATGTAGCACTGTTCACGCAGATGTTTGGAAAGTATTTCACAAACTCTGATTTTGGAGAGGGCTTCTAAAGGCTGTTGCTCTTCCATGCTCTGTGCCACCTCCAATTTATATTAAGCCTAAAACAGAAAAAAAAAAAATTGAAACTGCAGCTTCTCGTTAAATAAGAGGGTTCTTTATAAAGAAACACAGTAAAACATAAGATATTATAGTCCAAATCCCATAGATCCTGTATCTATAGGAGGCTGGCAGGTCTCCTTTTACCTAGATACAATAAAAATGAAGTAAAAGCAAATCTCTCAAAACTCAGCAGGTTTAATGCAGCTCCTTGGTTCACACTGGCTGCATGTGAACAGTGCACGGAGCAATAAATTGCTACACTGAAATCCTGGGAGTTCAGGCTTGGTTGTGTGGTTTATCTTTAAAAGTCTGGTTCTATATTATGCTCTGGCTATTGATTTTTAGCAGACAATGCACCTGGTATCAGTTCTTCAGCCCTTCTCAGATATACTGCGAGCCGGATTGTGTTCATTTAAACATTAAGCACACAAAAAGGTTACTCAAGTAAGATCTCAAGTAAGGAATTTTACGTTTGGGCCAAATTCTGGGCCAATGCTCTGAAGCTCTGTTAATTTTGCAATTTTTTATTCAATTCAGACTTTTAACTTATAAGGAGCTTTGAGTGCTCTTCAAGTCGAAAGGCAAGAGCTCCATCTTCTCTCAAACAGAAGCAATCCTGCTTAGAGGTGCCAGTTCAGCTCTGAAAACGACAACCCAGCTCTGCCTATGCTCTGTCTACATTTTCCTACAGCAGAGGAGAAATGCTCCATGGTGCTGTTCCCCTGCCTGCTCCCCGTTTCTGACTTCCTGCATTTTTGTGTATCTTTTCTGATCATCTCTCCAAGACGCTCTGATTGCCTGGAAAAGGTGTTACCTCATGGCAATAGCCCAAGGAAACAGTTTCTCTTTTCCTTTCCACATTTCTTTGTTGCAAGTACAAGATGTGATGAGGGATGCCTCTTGTCTTAATGACAGAGAGTGAAGGTTCCATTGACTCCACCGGGGTCAAAATTTCACCCTCAGGGACCTATTGGTAGAAATGGGAAGGAATTTCCATTTTCACAGAGAATTTACAATCCTTAATTGTGTTGAAACCTCAAATATTTTCTTCACAGGGCAAAGTTCGTATCTTATTTCAGATGAATGTAGTGGCTGAGCATCACCTGCTGCTGGAAAACCTCTGGAAGTTACAAAAACCAAAACAGGCATAAAAGAGAAGCAGGGTGGGAAAGGGTTGTTTGCTATTAAACACCAACACAAACCAAGCTGGGCTTTTTGTCTGTGCCCTTCCCCCTTTTTGTTCACACACTCCTCTTCACCCTCCAGACAGCCTCAGAATGCTAATTTTTCTAATCACGTGGAGAATGAAAACTATTATAGAAATCAACTGAAATATTATTTTAAACCCGGTTTAATGAGACTGGATCCACACTATAAATAAAGTCCTAATTTTTCCCTTCTTAACGTTCAAAAATGGTATTTCCTACAACTGGTACAATCTGTCACACCCAATTCCAAAGCAAATATTTGAAACCATTTTCAAAATAGGATGTTTAATACAAACTGGCAGGTGGGATTTACAAAGACATAGTTTTAAATCAAAGTCCAATTGTCTCTTTTCACAGATGTTTAGGATTTCTTGCCACATAGCAGCAGATGATATGGATGCCCAAAAAGATTCAGTGCAATGATACTGTAATGATAAAGATCTGATCGTGTTCTTCTTTGTTGGGGTTTCCCCCAGTTTCTGAACTTTAAGGTATTCAATTATTCTGTTTTTCTCAAGGGTAAAATATGCATGTAACTCTCAGCACTAAGAACAATGTGCAAACCTTCACACATCAAAGATGTGACTATGTGTTTTGTCTGTCCTAATGGTTTGAGAGAAAATCTTGAAAAATCAACACGAGATTTCTTTTTCCTTTTTTTTTCTTTTTCTTACGTTTGGTTGTCTTGATTAGATAAAAAATAATAGGGGGCTGTCAATCTGTTTTCTTTTCAGGTCTTCTCTGTCTCTTTCTAAATTAGTTACAGCCTGCTTTTTGTAGCTTTATAGCCAGCCTGACCTAATTTAATTACCATGACTTGTGTGGCTTAAAGATAAATAGTTTTATTCAGCCTGCCTACTTTTGTATAAGTTTTCCCTTTCACACATCTCTCTACATTTTGGCATTCAGAATTCTTGTCCTCTGTTCTTTGGTAGGTTAACACAAGGTTGGTTTATAGCATTGTCCATATTTTCACAAAAAGGCCTTTGATGCATTTAGTCCCCGCTTTGCTCTGAGTCTGGGGGCCTTTGTGGGACACGAATGAACATTAGCTGGGGCTCAGAAGCACGGGATGGAAAATACAGCCCTATGCCCATCACGAGGGAGAAATCCTCAAAGCTTGTTCCTATACTGCTGCTGTCGAAGATTTTTTCTTATTTTAGGAAAATACTTCAGAAATCAAAGCTTGAGACTTCTCTACAGATTATGATCACCTGACGTAAGTGGTTAGAAGACCTCCAGTAACATAACTCTGCAGTACAAAAATGCCTTCGAGCTGTCCAAGAACACAAATGCTTTACACAGAGATGTCCCTAATGCCCAGATCCTTGAGGTTCCTGCCAAGATCCTTGACAAATCCTTCTACCACCCTGATGGCCACCTTTAAATACAGAAAACAAGCAATCAGCTTATAAACTGCAAAATCCTACTTAAAAGAAGGGATCAACATGTTCCTTCCTCTCTGTCAAAATGGGAAAAGATTGACCAGGAAACCCTGAGTGACAGTAAATAGTTTTTTAAAAATCTGATTTAGGTTCTGTTACATTCCTGTAATCACTGCTTTTTTTTTTTTTTTTTAAAATCTGACATATAACACTCAGATGGATGTACAAAGACTTCATGTAAATGTGTCGTGTTTTGCCTAGGAACATTAAATACATATTGCAGTAGTTTAAAAATAATTCTTTTGAGGCTTATTGCAGTTCTTAATACAAATGTAGATATATAATTTAATGTGTCATTTCTTGTGACATCTGTGTGTCATCTTAATGCTGCTAGAAAAGCTTCCTCCAGCCCTTTTTTAAAAAGGCAACTACTTGGGTTTCAAGAGAGTATATTTGAGGTCATTAGCAAAGGAATTGCCAGCATTAATTCTGACCTACCACAGGTTTTAACAAAAAGAACAAACTGTGACACTTAAAAGGAAACCCAACAAATGTGTTTTATGAATACATGTGCAAAATTTTTGTTACAATGAAATAAAAGGCTGATATCTGCCAGACACCTTGAAGTTGCTCTCCTGTGTCTAATTCTCCCAGTACTTGGCCCCTTCCCACCCTTGTTAGTAAACTAACAAAAGTAATTTATACCAACCATACCCTAAGCAAATAGTAAAATGAAAACTCTTTCAAGCATTTGCTTCACCCTGTTGGACACCTTTGCCTATGATCACAATAATGTTCTATTAAATAAAATTACATACATACAATTTTATTTCAATATATAAAATGTTTTGTTTCCAAGTGCAATATTCAAATGCCTTGTTTCAGTATTGTTGGTCTATTTATCTGATGGCAATATTCCACAGAACTTACATGAAACTAACCAGAGTAGTTGTAAAGCTCCCAGGAAGCTGATTTGCTTCGGAGCAGATTGTGACATTTCTGTAGGTGCAGAAAAAAAACAAATCCAAACCCTTCATATAAACTTTTCAAGAAATATTGCAATCCTCAGCAAAATCACAGTTAACACATTCTGAGAAAATTCAAAACTTCAGGGTCTGAGGGTGTATTTCTCACAGAAATAGGTTCACCTGCAAAGGAATAACTCCAAGACATGCAGTTGGAGACACCTGAGTGGTTCAACCAGGCTCTCCCATTGTCCTTTTAATATTCAATGATGCTTATTTGGAACTTTTCCTTGACTGAACTGGTGTATAACTCATGAATACAAACAGACCAGTGTTTGACAGCTGAGGCAGCTGCTGTCCTTGCCTTTAGCCCTACCTGCTTCCTGTGTGCCACTGCCTCTGTGGAAGGAAAAGATGAGCCAGAAGAGACAGGGAAGTAGTTCCTGAAAGGCTCAGGCTCAGTTTTCCACGACAACTTACATCTACAGTTTGATAATTAAAAAAAATTAGCACTCCGTATAATAAAGAAGGCACCAGTAGTGGATAAGAACAGCAGAAACAGGGACACATAAAATAGCATAGGAAATTTGCGTGGGACATGGAAATCTGTGCTGAAGGACTGAAATGAGAGTACCTGGGCTCCTCAAGAGATTCTTCTGAGAAAGGCAATATTTTCCTGGCAACAGTGACTAGTCACTTGTGCTCTTCTTTCTAGGAAGGTGTAAATTTGCTTCTTTATGTGTCCAGAGTATTTTGATTTCAAATGTTTCAGAAAAGGCTACGTCTTCCAGTATGAGAGTATAATGGTCCTTGACCTCATTTGGCGTCTATAGCTCCATGTTGCCTAAAAGTAATATAAGAGCAACAATAGATGAATTTTAGAAAATTTCATTCCTTATTTACATATCTGTACAAAAATTATGTCAGAATGAGATATGCCATGAGGAAAAAAAAAGCACAGATCAATTCAGTGGTGTGAATGTGGATCAAATGCCAACTGCACTTGGCAGAAGCACACATCTGATCACTACTGCAGCCACATTCCAGGAAACGAAGGACAGAATATGGCATAGGTTCCACTCCTCTCATCATGCACACAAAACAGCTGATATTTTGAGGTTCTGAGGTTGCAACATGTGGCTCTTCTAAAGAGCAGACTGCAACCTTGAGGGGGTTGTTTTGTTTCCCAGCTGAAATCTGACATGCATTACATGTGAACATTTGGAAATCATATTGTTCATCATGCATTACATATAACTGCTTTAACTTTTACAGTGTGCAGTCCTTAAACTGACTTCCAAAATAATGGAGCACTTAAGAGAACCCTCACCCACATGTGACCCAATAAAGAGGAGTAAGTGTCTAACTCTGCAAGCACTTTGTACTTCAGCACAGATGCATAAGTACCCTCTTTAAATCAGGGCTAAGGCTTGCAGTGGATAGGAAGCAGGCCATCCTGTGATCCATGGACACATGAACACATACAAGGATAAATTCTTTCTGGCACAGATTTACTTCACTCAAGATTCTCTGAGCAGCAGGGAGACATCTGGTATGTAAAACAGTAGGCCCCAGCCAATTAGTCTGTGACAGATAAGAACCTTTCCTTAATTTGTGCTGTAGGGTTTCTATGTGGTCTGTTCTTTGGATGATTTCATGTTCCCCTCTGACTTCACTGAAATCCAGTTTTTATCAACTGGGATTCTGGCATTCTTTCCAGGTGCAGCAAAGGAATAGCCTGTTTGAAAGGGAGGAAGGATGGAAGTCTGATATCTGGGCCTTGTTCCTGTCTTGTGGGAAGCAATGCTTTTGTAGTTCCGTTCCTAAAAACAAAAAAAAAAAGTTAAAAAATCTGTGAACAAGGAAAGTAACTACTTTATTATCCATACAAGTGTACCCTTTCAAAGCATCACAGGGGATTCAACCATTAATATCTAACAGCAGCAAGACTCAAGTATGCTGCTCTGGAAATCTGCCTTGCCACAGTGGTGCATATAAAAAGAGTCAAGAAAAGTTTAGAAAATCTCCTGCATCATTAATATCTTGCACTGCCTTTTATATCTTTGTATTACTACCTGCCCAAAGTTAAGAGAAGTAAAATTCTTCTAAGCCAACAGCCCCAAGGTGCACAGAGAGCTGTGGGGTGTGCTAGATTGTTGAGATGGCAATGTTTTAGTTCATGCTCCAGCTAGAGGAACTTGTAAAATTTTAAACTGGTCCTTGCATTATTCCACTACATCAGCAAAAGCAGCACCTCGCACTTCGCTCAGTAATAATTTCACAACACAAACCCGAATTTTCATTTACACCCCTAAAAAGATTCCCATGGGGTTTTTTTCCTTCAATCTTGTGGCTCTGCACTGAAAGACCTAGAAAGGCTTCATTCTACCGATGGGAATGGAATATTCTGAGTGGCAGATGGAACAGCCCCTGAAACAACTTGGTCCACGGTAAAAGCAGTATTTCAGCAACGGTTAGAGAAAATAGTAGACCAAATGTTATACGAAGCAAAAACTACCTTCTCATAAACTTCTACCTTACATTAAAAATGGAAAGGCCTGGCAAAAAAATAGAAGAAAACATTTATAAATCTTCTAGGTATAGTGTAGAAATCATTTCTTGAGGCCTTACAAGAGGGATTTTTTCTTTCTTCTTGTTAACTTGATTTATTTTTATGTATCCTCAGAAGCTGCAGTCAAATTTCACACAAAAAATACTTCCAACAAAAGAGCTTCATGCTTCTGGATAGAAAACAAGAAAAACCCAGATCCAAATTCCTCCTTTACTTCCATGACCTAGGGCAACTACTGCTGCCTTTTAAAGTCTGCGTGCTTCTCCCGTCCCTGGTGATTGTTATTAATACAGGTTAGGGAAAGTGGTGATAAAGATCAATTCCCAACCCAGAAAAGAAACATTAACTGCTTCTTTCATGTCTTCCATAGTGAGTGAGCAGCTACAGTTTTAAATGATCCCCAGATGTTTACTACTCCTGGTGCTCAAAGCAGTGTAGGTTTTCTCCAGAGCCATGTTGGGCATTTCTGGTTATCCTGCAGACTTCAACCCCTTGTCCTCAGAAGAAAATGCAAAGGTCAGACAGAAAGCCTCTGTAGTGTAGAAGACCCCATGGAAAAATAAACCAAGGAGGGTCTCTTACTATTGACCAACTTAAGTTGTGCCTCTGCATAGTAATGGCAAGGAATTCCTACAGAGATGGGTATGGGAACACTACAAGCTTTTCACTTAATTACGTGATTAAGAAGGGAAGATTTCGTGATTCCAGTAAAAGAGAAACTGTTGAGATCTCTCACAAAAACTATGCTATTTTTCTGGTTCTTTACAGCAGTGTTTTCCTATTTCCTCTTAGAGCTTGGACACAGGATAGTCCACCTACATTTGTAAACATCACAGCTAACAGAAATATGAAAAAAAAATTCTTGGATATTATTAGTCATAGATTTGTTCAAATTGAACTGAACATTCAACTTATTCAATAACTCTTGACTACATACAATCTTACTTTTATCAAAATCCAGTTACTTACTGATGTATTTCACCCAGCTTGTCAAAAACAGGTGGAAAGGCTCTGAAATGCAAACACCACAGACAGGGATCTTCCAATGTAAAGAGGACGACCTTCCTGCTGAGAAAGCTGAAAAAAACAATAAAGTGCATCACTGAATCTCTGTTTACCAGGGAAAGGCATATTTTTAAGTCTTACAAAGTAAATACAAATTGGAATCTCTCTTTCACAGGCCTGAAATGTGAGAGAGACATTAGAACTACGCTGACAATTTGGTGTTGTGGTCTACTGAGAGAAAAGGGTAAAACAGCTGGGAAGTAATTTAAGTATTCATTTCCACTTTATTTCAAGTTTTCTTTCCCCATTCCCAAGTCTTTCACCTTTTTGTTTTAGTACTTTAAGAAATCTTTAATTTACAGATTTCCCTTTCTTTCCCCCTTTTTTTGCAATGCAGCAATCATTTCCCTTCCATTTCACCTTGGGTGAAGTCAAAATTCACAATTAGCTAGGTGGTTATAGAGTAGAAACATGAAAACAAAGGAAAAATTACATATAGTAGTTACAACAAATAATTTTTTAACTTTAAGAACTGCAGAACTATCTTAATTTGAAAATCAATTTGATAGGGATCCTACTTCAAAGAAAAATTCGATTGTAAATTAATAAAATCTTGCTCCAAAATACCAAAGAATTATAATTAAACATGGGACCGCTTGGTTACTTGCAACATGAAGGATTTCCCAAGTCCTCATGGGGTAAGCTGTCTTAAAAGCAAGAAGGACTTCAGAGTTCACAGAGCTCTTGTGTAGCCACTCAGTGCCATGACAAGAATGAGATGTAACTGCATGTAAAGAATTAAAAGGGGATTTATAGACTTCCCAGAAAAGGACCACTTTCCAAAAATGCATCCTTCTGTTTGCCCATCACTGGGAAAGGTGGTTACAACTCTAGGGTATGATCAAACTGCAGAGACTGTGGGGCTTTTAAAATATTCTTCCATGTCCAAGATTATTCATGTGTCCTTTTCAGGTGTTATTTTTGTACAGATTAGCCTGTGTTTTCCATCTGAATTCTCAATGAGACTGCAGCAGCAGTGTGACCGCAACCTTTTTTTTTTTCTTCCCTTTAAAATTTTTTATTACTTAGCACAGATTTTAAGATAGGAAATAATAGCAAGCTTATTGGGCTTGAAGACAATCCCTAGTGGTGCACACTTGAGCTGGGGTGTAGCTGTTAACATGCCTGTGATCTAATTCTCCACAAGTGAAAGTCAGCCAGAGAGCCCACTTACTCAAAGCAAAATAATTGTTAGGGTAAATATCCTGGGATCTGTAAAATCCACTGTTTCTTAAATTAATCTCTAAATGAAAGAAGGATTATGCATCTGGGAAGTTGCAAAGAACACTCTGCTATAGGTGGTTAAACAGACCAAACTCTTCCCTCATGCAAACTGCTGAGGTCACTGCAGTTACAAAAGCATCTGCTGGGGACTGGGGAGCAGATCCTGGGGACACTTCATGCCGCAGGATATAATGGAGTAACAGTTAATGACACAGCATTTAGCAGGTTTACAGTAAAATGACACCTTGTACCTTGCTGGCATAGTCTCACTATTTCCGTTCGGGCACACACAGAGTGGCAAAGGAACTGAGTCCACAAATTGCTCCATTGTGCGACCCAACCACACGACTGCCCCTCAAATACAAACAGGGCACAAGTGTAGACACTGCCCTGAGACATCTCCTGATCTGTGCAAACCAACACCAGCTCAAACAGATGGACAAAAGCACAAGTGTACTATACTCTCTTTCCCCCTTTCCCTCATTTCCTGTTCTAGTGCATCCATTGAAGCCTTAAGGATGAAGGACACAGTTTAAGAGTGAAGAATTATGTTTTGTGTCCTTTAGATGAGAAACATAGTAGCAAAATAGGAGAGCTGCTTGTTTCTTGGGAGATAATTTTTTTTTTTTCATCTGTGATAACTTCATCTTATCAAACTATACCTGACTTAATAACTTCCTTAAAACATACAGATTTCTAAAATAGAGATCAGGAAGAGTTAGAGGACCACATGCTTATTTCTATTTCGTTCCTCCTGAAATGTTCTGGATGCAAAGCCACTTCACTGCATTTCAGCATGTTTTCTTACAAGATAAAGATTTTACTTGCTTAAAACATTGTTCACTTCTGAAGCTGACCAGGAATGAAGGAACGAAGCCCTGTTTGGTGAAAGCCTGGAGATAAAGTGAGCAAGACCAAGAGCCACAAGGACACAACCTGTGCCCTGAGCAAGCGCAGTCAGCCAGGACAGGAAGCCAAGCAAACAGAAAAATGTGGTGCAGATGGGCAAGATGATTGCAAAATAAAATAAACAGGCTTTAACAGGAAGCAGAAAAGCAGAAAGCTTAGCTGGTCCTTGTACAATCCAAGCTACTTTTGCAAGTGAACATGTTTTCTGCTAATAAAGATCTCCAGTGACCACATTTTACATGAAATTGGAGAATAATCATTTTTTTATGACAGAAATGAGTACATGAAGTGCTTTGTAGGAGCTCATACAATCTACTGTAACACTCTTGGCTTACTGAACACTTTGAAACAGAAACTGAGCATTTCAGCAGAAGTTAACCCCACTCAAGAGTCCTTGAAATCGGCTTTTATTCATCACCCATAGATTATCTACTCTCATGACTACTCCTCCTTTTCTGCACTATTATTATTATTCATGATTTGTCAGCAGCCAAGAAATTCCTCTGGGTTTCAGTGATGAAGTGCTTCATTTGGACTAATTGTTTCATTTACTTTAAAAGAACAAAGAAATGTGTCAAAGCACATTTACTCTTTTGAGGCCACTTTTGGATATCTGCTGCCAGTCGTTAAGATGTTTGGAACCGAACACTGAAGACTGAACTTCCAAAAATATTTTAAGTCAGAGCAGCACACAGGAGACAAGGTGAAAAGAGCTTCAAAGTTGTTGCATTTGTGCCGCTGCACATTTCACGTGGATGTCACTGATTTTCCCCCAGCCTGCCTTGGCAGATCTCAGCTATGACACTGCAGAATTAAGGTTCTTCATCCTCTGCTCCCAGAGCAATCAATCTTGTTTCCAGTTCCAAACTTCTGTCTCTGCTCTGCTGCCCTGATGTTATAGTTCTCCTGCACCAGTTCATCCTGTTCCTTTCTGTTCTGCTCCGACCCTCTGCTTCGCTTCCAGCTGACCTGTGTCACCCTTACTGGCCTGCTGGAAAACACTGAACCCTAACGTCACCTGGTTCAGTGCATCATGGCTTGTAAGAATGTGGTTCAGGTTAAGCACAATCTGTTTCCCCCCCCCAACAACTGAATATCATTATTTTACTGTGTATTTTTCCTTGGGCCGTGCCTGCACTGGTATCCATTTACACTGCTCTCCAGTCTCCCATCTCAGTGCCTGTGTGGGTAACAAATTAAAACTTCAGTACCCAGAGAATGTAATGTACCTTTTTATTATAAACTTTTATGGCATTATTTTCTGACTATATCAGTACTCAAGAAAAATTTTAAGAGCCATCTGAATTCAACCATTTGCATCTTTCTGCAGACTATACAGTTGTTAAGGGATTACAAAATAGACCTCTGTCATTCTTCAAGCTGAACTTCTTGTCTCACTGACAAGCCACCTGTGATGCTAATTCTGTGATATACTATAGGCTTTTGTGCAAGACTGAAAGGTGTTTGTTAGGTGCTACACATGATTAACCGTGAGACAAGTAGAAAAAAAAATTTCATGCCTTTAGTATTAACCAAATTTAAGACTTATTTGCTGTCTGTCAAACTAATATTTGAAAACAGAGGACACTTGAATTTTAAATGGCATTACACTGAGAATTTGCCTGTTACAAGAAAGAATGATGAGTTCATTTGATATTTTTCTTTCTGCAGACCACAAAATATACCTGCATTTTGTGTCATGTCCTTGGGCATAGTTGTATAAATGTTGCTTCTCCTTAGCCAAACAGATTGTACTTTTTTTTTTACCTAATACTTAAACCTGAGGAATAGCTCTCATGCTGTCAGTTCTGTTTTCTTCTGGGAATTCACAGTGGAACTGTCTTTCCCAAACCACTCAAGCTGTACAAAGACTTGAGCTCCAGCTCATAGTGTAAGGACCAAAGAGAATTTTGACACTGTAAGGTAAATGGAATGGAGCTGTCCAGGCTCTCTCCAGTACCCATAGGAACATGTTAAATAATGGCCAGCAGCAGGTAAGGTGAGCCCCTATCTTGCATGGGTTAGAAACAACACACAAAAAAAGCTGATACTCACGATGGCAGGACCAAAAAGAAACTCAAGTATGAAATCATCACTCCAGCAGAAGCCTAGCACCCTCCTTGATTCTAAGCCTGTTGGCCAGTCTAAAGATTTCTCCACAGGGCAGAAGAAAGATTATTGAGCACATAAATCATCATCTGCCCCCAGAGTACGCCCCATAAAGTCTATTGCAAAGGGAGTTCTGTGAAGGCAGATCCTGTAACACCGTGTTTTCAACAGGTATTTACCAAAAGCCCATGGCTGAAGTCCAGGAGTGCAGTTCAAGACCACATGCACAGGCATCTGACAGGCACTGCATTCCCCACGCCGAGCAATCCATCCAGGGCAGTGAGCACTTGCTCCAACACAGCAAGATCTTTGCAATCTAGTAACCTCCTCCCCCACATCACTCCATCTCTCCACCCTTCTCCTATTTCATATTCCTAGAGGCAAGGAAATACTCCACTTTTCACTGTAACTTCTCTAGCTTCATGATTTCCCCCAGTTTCCTATCATCAGGTTTACTTAACGCAGTCCCTCAGATTAACCACCATTTTTTGACAGAGTGGAACCACGAAAGAGCCTGAGGCTCTAGTAAAACATGCCTGTCCCATCTCAAAACCTTGCTGAGCACAGGTTTCTGCTTTTATTCATTATTCACATTATTTTAAGAGTTTTCAAGCAAGTAATTTTTAGTGCTATGGTACATGACACCTTTTGTGCAACTTCTGCTCCGAGCCAACGGGTTTCGTTTCTTTACCAATTTTAGACTCTGTTTATGTCTCTTCAGTTTTTGTCCTTCCAGGCAAATCAATAGATCCCCTTCACTAGAATTTGTCAATGCTTTTGTTTTCCTTCTTTTGTGTCTTTTGTGCAGTCCAACTCTCCAAGTGGTGTCCCTTGACTTGATTCCACACTGCAGCTTCCTTCACATAGCGTTTGCAATGCTTCGATCATTCTCTCTCCTCGTCACTTTGTTCCTCCACTGGGAAAAATATATTAACACCAGAAACTTCCCACTCTAGGTAAGGGGGCAACCTTCTCCTTGGAGACACTGCCTGTCATGTTCAGTTTTACCTTTTGCCTTGTTATTGACACTGACAATGAACGTTGTCTACTTACGGAAATTGGGGACATAACTCTCACCATAAAACATTTACTGGAGTAAACTCAACCCCACAAACAAATCGATGCATACAAGGGGAACAATATAAAAGCTACCAGCAGGGCACAGGTTTGTTTTATGCAGATGTACAGTTTGCGTATTATGGGACTCAACAGCACTCAAGTTTCCAATAACTTCTTTTTTTTGCTTGACCAATTTTTTCATTACTTATAGGTCCATGCAGAATTCCGAGCTGTTATTACAAACATATACATTACAGAAGGAACACAGCCTGACATGCATAGCTGTTTAATGAGGTTTTCATCAGCTGCTTTTACTGACATTTTTCATTTCTCTTAAGCCCTGCTTTTAATGTCTCAGTCTTCATTTGATACCATGAAATAAAAGGAGTGGAATATTACACAGAATGTGTTCATGGCTGAATATCAAAAGAATCACACAATGCACTTGAAGCATGAAGGTTCTGTAGACAATTTCCGTTCCTGTTTGCACATGCAATCTAGACTGGAAAAGCTTTCCTCTTTTCCTATATCAGATCAACCCCACCAAAAAAAAAAAAAACCTCAAAGAATTGAAAATAATACTGAGTGTTAAGTCTAACATCCAAAAATAAGTATGTTTATTTGCATCAAGAATTTGGTGAAATTTTCCAACAACTGCACTTGTGAAACCGTACACCACAAACTGATGCTCAAAAATCACCCATCTCAAAGAACATGAGCCAAAACAAAGTGTCCTTTTATCACTGAGGAGTGATTGTGAAGTTCTAAATTTTAATTATTTGAGCTAATGAAGCCAGCAAAAATAAAAAGCAGTTCTCTGTCTTACCAAGATGTCAATGAAGTGAGGGTCTGATGGCTAATTCAGGTCCACTAGGACCTGAGGCAAAGTTCTTCTGGCTCGAGGGCACAGCTCTGACTCATACCAAAAAAAGCGTATTTTAGGTGGGGCTACATTTACTAAAGAGTGCTCTGTACTAAAAATAAAACTGTTATGATCCAACCATTTAAAAGAAAAAAAAAACCCAGCTAATTTTTTCAACGCACGTATCAATATTTGTGGTGTCTCTACATCCCTGTCAGCCAAATTCTCCCAACAGAAAAGAGGCTGAAAGAAGATCTAGTACATTTTTTTCTAGATATTTTCTACTTTGGCGGGGTGTATAACTCTTCAACATGAGACACTTCATGATATGAAGGGGAGAAAGAGAGTGAAGCTTCACAGCCTGTGAAGGAGGTGAAAAGCAAGTTTTCCTACTGCTGCAATCCTGCTGCAATTACACTTCAGTGTAATAAAAATCATTTCAGTGGATTTCTATCAATGGCCATTGCTACTACACCTCTCTTTTCCTTTTTCACAGCTTAGCTCTGCTGCATGTGGTTGGCTTTGCCCCAGCTACACTCTACCTCCAGCAGCTGCGATGGATGAAGGATTCAGATTCACAATCCCCTTTCCTGCATGTGGGATACGCCACAACATTCTGGGCAAATCTGATTTCTTTTTTGGATCCCCATAAATATCAGCAGGCACCACGAAACCTGACATGCTTTTGCTCAGATCTGATACCCAGCACTGCCAGAAGAGGGTTATGCTGAAGGGTCCTGGACAGCTTTACAGATTGAAAATGCCAGTGCCAGCACGCCTCAAAAGAATTTCAGAAGTTGACTGTTGATACAATAAATCTGAAGATATTGCCAACAACAGCACAGAAAAAAGAAAAGCTGTGAAGGGCAGGGAGAAAGCTGGGAGAAAAAAAACAGATAGGCTAAAAAGTTTGGAGGTGGTGTTCAGTATTCTAAATATTGCCTAATTGTTTTGTCAAGACCTCTGCATTCATAGGTCATGTGGGATGCTCTAGAATTAGAGAATCTGTCAGCTAAAACAACTCTCAAATGCCCTGATACCTTCAACCTGGCAGGAAACCCTGCTGCCTACAGATATTCCTCTTAACATCTGGGGGGCTGATGATGATGCTGTCCATACAAATACCTGCTGGACTTTGTAAGTCACATTCAGTAGCAGGTCATTATTTTGGGGACCAGTACCAGTGTGTAATCAGAAATAAGAGCAGCTGGTAGAATATCCATCGATCTAACTAGATTGTCACAAAGATGATTAAAACAAGGCCCAAATTCCTGCTTTGCTGGTCATTTATTCAGGAAAGAAGCAATTCTGAGCCTCTTTAGTCTCTGTTAATGTAGGTAATAACAGTTAGATCCCAGATTTTATCTGCCTATAATGGAGCTCATGTAGTTTCTAGGAGTATTCAGTGATGTTATCTGACATTACTTTGCTCATTTGTCAGAAGAAGAAGCATTTTTATTATTAAATTTTAATTTGCCATGGTGTCTATGTAAGATTGCCAACTGCAAGGTTCTGTATACGTGCTAAAACATTTCTGCTCTTACAGTCAGGTCCAAGTCCTATTAAAATTAAATGGGCGTTTTGAGCATGTTTTGAGTCACCTCTGATTATTTTAAGCTTTGGTTTGTATCATCAGACAAAAACATCTAAAAATAGTCAAGAAATACATAATAATTACTTTTTTTAAAACCTGTAATTTACAGTGACATTTAACCCATTTTCCAGAGCTGCAATTTGACAAGTATGTAATTACATCTGTCCACAGTGATAAGCATAGAGAGAAATAAAATAAGGCACATTTAGGATGACCTTTCTTAAGTGAACTTTGCCTGCAATTAATTATCCATTTTCTGTATATTATTTACAATCAAGAAACAATTGATAGGAATCTTCTCTGATTACATCCTATTTTTCTAAATGGAAATGATATTATGGGTTGTCAACTGTAAAGGGATTGCTCACCTCTCATCACCTTCACTCCTGCCAGGAAGCACAATCCATGGGCCAGGTGGGAAACCTGGGAGACCTGAGATGGCTTTAGCCCCCTGTACTTCAGAGCATGGCTCCCATCTCTTGTGATGAGAATAACACTAAGCTTTCCTCTTCAGCTCAAGTAAAAAATGTGAGTAGTTTATACCTGAAAACAGCTAAATATATATAAATATATAGCTAAATATATACGAAGTGCCACTTAAAAATACATGAGAACAGTTATTGAGGCAACTGATGATGGAACACTGACTTATCTCCAAGCAAAGGTTCCACTTCTAATGGAGAAGTATAACTTGCCTCCCTAATTTGTTTTCTCCACAGACCTTTGTCTTCCCCAGCCTTATTTTAGCATTTAATGAAGTAATTATAAGACTTTCTATTGATTTCAGTAGCTACCAGTAGAAGACTCCAGCCCTGCCTCTGGGAGCTGCTTTCAGTTCTCTTGGCTAACAGGAATTAGTTAGCTGTGCAGCATTACATATTAATTTATACCACCAGGTCTGACAGTCTGCCTGGGAGGCAGAAAAGGCTGTAATTTAATATTTTAAGGTATATTATATTCATTAAGTGACATGTGTACATTACCTGACTGTAGACCTTCAGTCTAACCCTAACAGACATTAATTTTCATATAATAGAGTGCAATACAAACTAATGAGAAATAAAGGAATGCTGGTCACCACACCGTAACTAAATATTCTCACATCCACACATGTCCCCTGAGAATTGTTACCTCCTGCCCTGCCTGATAGATGCCTACCAACAGTGGGCTTTGTTGTTTGAGGTAACTCACCTGGAATTAGTTAATGCTTCTAAGTGAAGCCAAGGAATGTTACCGTTTTAAAGAGCTCAGTGATACAATAAATCCTTACACTGGATTTACAGTATTGGCATTGCATTTAACTTTAGTATCTGTGATGTTTTTCCACATTAGGTATGAAAAGTGACTGAAAGGTTACAAGTGTACTCTAGAACATGCCTATACTGTAATTAAAACATCTTTTTCCTTCTTATGGCATCAGAAGGCAGCAAGTTCTGTAAAAATTTGCATGCCATAAATTTAAGTAAAAAGCACTGGAAAAGATGCCTGGGCCTAAAATCCTTTGAAACACAAAGGAATACTTAGATTCAAGATGCTTTGGATCAGCACACAAGTGCAAACCACCTTTTGTAAATAAACATTTTAGAAAAATAATGCAATGAAAAAGAAAATAGGAGTATCCTGTGACTCATCTCCTTCCTTAAATGATTTACCTTCCAAATTATATATCTACAGAGACATATATATATATACAGACCCTTTTCTGCAAGAGGGACTTAATATTGAGACATCACAGCATTCCTACTACCCTTAATACTTCCCACTATCCCTGTTTTGCTATTGCCTCTAATGACCTATTTCTGTCCATTTTTAAGAGACCACCTAATCCAACTGCACATCTTGCTAACATCAGATCTTTAAAAATGTATTATAGTGACTCTGAAATTCCTGATTCCTCTCACCTTTGACTGAGATCCAGAGTTTCCAATGGCAAATCCATGTTCTCACATCAGAAAAAGAGATTGATCCTTGGATGTACTTAGGCTTCAAGCATCACAAGCAAACATCTGGCAGTGCCTTGGAAATTCTTCTCCACCTCACAAATATGAAATGGATTTTTCTACAATGCCAGTGGGAACTCACATTTTTAATAGCTTTGTGCTCCACTGGCCCTCAAGAAGAAAATGTTCAAGTTTTAGCCATAAGCACTACCAGTAGATACTCCCTAATTATAGTTTCCATGATACCTGAACGAATACACCTCAATGCAGGCTTCCAAAGCATGTGCCAAAGAAAGCATTTAGCTTCCACCTGTACTTGGATGTATCATCCACATGACTGAATGCATGGAACAGAAGAGCACCAATGAAAAACTACTAAACAAATAACTCTCTAACCACTTACAAGTACTATCATTTACTTTATAGTAACTGTGATGCAAACTCAAGCATGGCCATTCTTATATAAGCCTTCAAATCCCTGCATGTGGGATCTCAAGATTCTCTGACCCTCACAGGCAATTTTATCAAGCAGTGAGAATTTTCACAACTTTTTCTCCTCAAAATAAAACCACAAAATCATACCAAATAACAGAATGAAAAGTCAGTAAAACACTAAGACTAGTGTCTAAATATTACTGAATTATTTCCTTTTTCTCTGGTTGTTGAGGCTTTTTTATTATTTGAAGATGTTTCACCTGGTGTAAAGTAGAAATCATTCTTTTCAGTCTGGAGCAGAACAAGACATTACCTGCTCTACAACGACTAAGAAACCTCTCCAAAGTCAGGTTTATCTGTGGTTATCATGGAGGGCTGTGATGCTGATGGAATGTGAGTGCAGGTCCTGCCACTTCGATCACAGTGCCTTTCCAAACCTCGTCCCAAATGGAAACAAAAACCAGTTGTGACATCAGAAACCTGATTAATTGAGAGTGGCATTCTGAGCCTGCTGCTGGTGACCCAATGACTGGGAATTGCCCTGGAGGTTTAAAGTCTCGTGTCCTTCCTAGGGTGGCAGTCACAGATATAACAAACCTGTCCAGTTAAATTACATTAGCCAACCAGTGTTTACAAACGTGGGGATCACACAGGGCCTGCCCATTGTTTGGCACAGACAAGCACAGTCAGCCCTGGCATTTGAAGCTGCTGATGGATTGCCAGCCCCTGGTGCAGATGGTGGCAGCACGAGAGTGCTAATTACCGATGACATTAATGATGAGGTAACCTGTCTCTCTTCAGCTGATAAACAGAGGGAATGTGTTTCCTATTAATTTTTTTCCCAGATAACGAATTGTTTTTCACATAACAAAATGTAGCTTTAATGGTGGAGAGCAACAAAACCAAATTATCTGTTCTTTGGAAAAATTTGTTTTCCGCTAATTGCTCTAAACAATCAATAAGAGAATTACAACTGGCATCACCCACTGAGAGCAGAAGCAGAGGAGTCAAAGTCAATTAGCTTCCTACAGTATGATGCACTCAGATGGAAACAGTCATTAAAACACAGTGAAAAAGTCAAATTATAACGTGTGCAAGTTCAGGAACAAAGTAGACTTGGATAGAAAGTCTAACAGAGGGCTTTACATACCTGTCAGTTCTTCATGTATCACTGCAGTTTCCAGTTTTTCTTTAGATGCTTCCAAGAAAGGATAAAAGACAAGATAAGAGGGCATCCTTGGATCTTGGGAGCCCAGGAAGGCTGTAAGTCCTCAGAAGTCATGACCGAGGAACATCTCATTTACAGAATAAAAGGAATAGATAATCAGCTCAGTTGTCTTAGTACAAACATGATAAATGTGGAAAAGCCAAGAATTCCATGGTGGTTAGTGAAATATTGTGCAAGTGGCAGTGGTAGGTTTACAGGTGGACTTAACGATGTCAGGGGTCTTTTCCAACCTAAATGATTCTATGACCATCCATCTCAGAAAAAAATTCAAGCACATAAGAAAGACCTATTCTGCTAGAGTGAGTTCTCACTGCTGTTTTATTTAATTTTCCTCAAATGCATGGAGTTTGAGGTTTACTTTTATTTTTTAGACATTATTCACACATTATTTGGTAGCTCTAGTGCACTCAATTAAAGTAACATTCTAACACACTTTGTGTTGGACATAACTCACTTTGTGTGCTGGAAAAGAGTCAAGTCCCCAATATTTTACATTAATCCCTTGTACCCTACAGTGAAAAAACTTATCTTTTGCCCTTGAAAACTGAAATCATGGAGCTCTACATGAGCCCCTGACTGTTTTAACTTCTCTCCTGGGCTGACTTCCTCGTTACTATTAGTAAGGAGTAGCTCTGGCACAAGCTACTTGAACAACAGTGCTTGTGTCCCCCAGACCTTTCCATCAGGACACTTTCCTGCACAATTTATTTCCTTACAGCAATGTCTCTAATTTTATACAGGGTAAAAATTGCTGGCCACCCAAGATCTTAATCAACTGAGCAATGTTTTCAGCAGTGATGTAATGCTGTATTTGAAAACACATTATCTCCCCATTTCTACTTTATGCCGTGGCACACAAAGGAGTCCACTCACTTTTCCATGCAAGCACAATTGCAAAGGCATCCAAAACTTCTGTTTAAGGCCACCTGCTACCACTTTTCCATGATTTATCAGAAACAACACAGCCAGCCTATTGAGAAGTGAACAACAATGAATGGCTGTTCAGGGCTGGGAAAGGTTTACATACATCCTCACAGCTCTCTTCATTGCGAGCTTGTAAATAACAACAGTGTACAAGCCCTGCAGCCACTCATTTAGCACCATGTTGTGACTCCCTCTGTTTCTTTCCACTTGCCTCAAGCAAAGTCAAGTTCTAGTGACCTTTTTTGGTCACTACACATAAAGCTGGATTGTGTGACCTCAGTACAGAGCATTAAATACCTTGTACAAAGCAAACAGTACAGTCTGTTGCCCATCAAATTCCTATGACTGAACTTATGCTGGTTTGTCTACACACTGATGACTAATTAAGTTTTGTTGAAAGGGAAAACAAACAATTTGTTTCGTTTTGTTGCAAAACACTACTAATTCCGAGACTATTCTGCTGTAAAGCAGAAAAAAGAATAAATAAAAAAAAAAGATCACATTTAACAGCTCTCAGCTCTTCTCCTTGGCCAGGATTCTTGTGAAACGAAGGCAACATTCTTTCATGGCTGTGTGCATAATAACAGTAAGTTAAGCCACCTGCATAACATGGTCTATTTTCCTCTGCAAAAGAGAGCATGTGGTGGTTGGAACGGAAACTTGATAGAGGAGGAAACATCTCTCATATAGACTCTTGTTTACAAAGCCACTGACAAAATTTTAAATATTGCTCCAAATGCCTTGCTTACTTTTCCAGCAGAAATGTTTTTTTCCTGTGCTAACACAAGACATATTTCCATGGAATGCCAGCGAAGTGCTAACATTTGCTCTTTACAACATTTCCCTCTAAAGATGAGACCAAATTCTGCTTTCCTTTTCCTTCTCCTTTAGGCAACTGCTGTATAAGTAATAGTGGCACTGTGCCATTCTGAATTGCAAGTTTTGCTTATAATTTTTATCTCATGTTAGACAGCTTTTCTTTCTTAACACTGGAATCCTCATACTTTATTTAAAGATACACAGGGTAGGTATCCAACAAAACTTAGTCAGCTCTCACTATGCAACTTTTGCTCTTCCTTCACAGACACGAAGTGTTTACACAAATGAAAGGAACTCTTTCCCCATACTTCTTGCTCATCTGGGTCACCTGAAATGTGCTGCGCAAAATGAAATTCCTACATTTGCAAGTACCCCAGTTCATCCCTTTTCCTGCACTCTGCTACACTTCCCCATGCACACAACGTGGTAATTGCTTTTGCTTGACTTGTTCAAACAGCCATTTTCATGATGTGACAGCTGGGGCACTAATACATTTATGCCCTTCGTAATCGGCCAGCGCTGCTTGTAATTAGGTGCAAAGTTAATTAAGTGCAATACATCTAATAACTGCCTGCCAGTAACTGTAAAGTCTGATTTAGCGCATGAACTGTCAAGGTGTCAGAATGGTGCGTTAAAAAATAAGTTGCTAACAGAGAACCAATCCTGCCAGGAGCCAGAGAAAAGCACCGTGACAGTGAGCGAGCTGAGGAAAGGAAAAGCTAAGTCAAAACTTACTATTTCCAGCACTGGGGCACGACCCACCTGTGTGTTGATAAGTTATATCTTGCTTAATGGAACAATAAATTGAAGTATTCTTTTATTTACCAGCCACTGTCTTCTCTTACAGACAACCCTTCCCTTCAAGAGATATACATATGGTATAGAACTTTTCGAAGTTGGCAAATGTCAGTAAAAGAACAGATTTTTTTTTTTTTTTTAATAATGCATGAAAAGGGTTATAAGCAAAATAAAGAAGGCCTAGAAGGTCACATTTCATGTTTAGGGACCTGGTTTTGTTTGTTTCTTCTACTGCACAAAACACAGCTCTTCTTCTACTGAACCTAAGAGAATATTTGTTTTGCTCAAATGTTCCCTTCACCTCCACGTGTTTGGTATGACCTGCAAAATGTTCTTTTCCTCACACTAGGCATTCAGGGCAGGTGCAGAAGAAAAGCATAGCTGGTCAGTAGGGGGAAAAATAAAAACCCAACATGTAAACGGCAGAAATTCTCCACACAGAATAATGCAGGACCAGCTGTATATCAGGGTAGGAGTTCCAGGGAGCACAACTGATGAGTAACACATGTACCACAGCAGCACAAGATACGTGCATTGTTCAATAATAATTTGATTATTAACACACACACACAGATGGATGAAGCTCAGAAAACTTCCTGTAAGATATGAAGAAGGAAAACATGGGCAATGCGCTGAAGTTTTTTAGGCCAGCAGATGCAAATAAATTGATGGAATTTGTACACCTAGAGCTCACAAACCTTCAGAGATCATCTAAGTTCAAGGGCAACATTCCTATCTCCATAGCCGTATCCAGTAAAGCTGTCTTTTTAAAATACTTGACAGAAATCCATGTCAGAGAAGTCAGTCTTTGTGGTTTGTTATTATGAACTGATATTTGATCAGGGAAATTACGCCCTGGATTGACATGAAATTAATAATGCTTGTTGTGTGGTGCCCAATGACAAAGGTAAATGCTAATAGCTCTGAAATCCTAATGAATGCCAAAGTACTCTTCTGAGCTTTGATTAGTGCTTGTGTTGTGCAATTATGCTTTTCTATAATTGCTGTGAATTACCATCATGATATTATTATTCTCATATTTTCTATTCCTCTGAAATTCTCAAAATTTCCTGCAGCTAAAAATGGATTTCATTTGCATTATCACAAGCTTTGATTGTTTAATGAAAAATAATTCCATGCAGACTCTCATGTTAAATTGTCCATTTAAAATTTTCCTGTTATCTAGATTATGTTGAAGTGTCCTTTCTTTCATTTATCATTTGCCTCTATTATCACAGTCACTGCCCTCACTTCACGCTGGATTTCAGAGAGAAAGAAAAAATGAAAGACATTTTTACTCATATCCGCATTTTATGCCTGGAAGCCCTTTCTCTGCATGTTCTCCCTTTTCCCTAAAATTCCTTATTTGGAAAGCCTGAAATGAGGGGGAAAAAAAGAAAAAGAAAAAGCTTACTTTTCAGGAAAATTTAGTAGCTATGCTAAAAAACCTATTTTTTTGTTTTTTGATTGCAGTAGGGTCTACAGAAGGATACCTTGGACTCGCATGTCAAAAATGAGTATAGTACCAGAACCAGCAAACTCCGTTCAAAAGCCAAGTTGCAAAAATTGTGGGAAATGTGGGTTTGTAAGAAGATGAAGGAGCCTCAGAGGCATTGAGTTGAATAATTTTTAACAATCACCAGACAGACATGACCTTCAAAATTTAAAAGTATGAAAGTGTCCCACAACATAACGTAGGGGTCATCTGATATTTGAAATATTTCTTCCTACATCTATCGCCACTGCACGAAGTGTGGGTATGTTTAAATAGATGGACAAAAGGAGATAGAAATAGCATCTATACTTCAAAATGCAGGGGAAGTCAGTTAACTTTTTCTTGGCTTACATTGCAAGTTGATTTATATTTCTATTGCAACAAAAATGGAAACATCTTTTGACCTTTGCACAGTTTTGATAGTTTCAAGAACTGATATTTATGTTTTTCAGTCTTTCACCATCATTTTGCTGCCTGTAAATTAAAAGCATTCATTGCTGTATTTCTACTAAAAGAGTAATTCAGTTATTTTTCAAGTAGATTTTGAGCTATTTTGTGATGTATTGAGAAATGATGGACTAGAAGATGGTCTAGATAACTAAATTTTTATTATATATTACATTACATACACACAAAATAGTATTTTGTTATTTTTGTCTCTCTTATTTCTTTCCAACCTTTTCCAACTGCTTCCATTTTCACCTCATATATGCATCTGATTTTCCTCTCACATACACACAATTCTCCTATGCAAAGTGTTAATAGAACACGTGTGGTCACAATTTCACACTCACAATACTCAAATAGCTTCCAAGTTAGTCAGAGTAAGCTTGACCATGTCCATATGTACACTTAAACAGATGAAAGCCTGGATCAGATGAAGGAAAACAACTTTCTTTAAAAAAAAGAAAAAATATGAAATTATTTATGCCTTAATGATTTTTTTTTTTTAAATTTTCACCACAGATAAAAACAAATGGAAATACTTCATCTCTAACTTTATTGTGATGTGGGGAAAATTGAGCCCACATTGAGCATCTGCAGACTGCATCTTTCAAAGCAGAGGAGGAGGATTTTGTAATGACAGCTAAAGAATGTTGGGTTTCAAAGCAGGGATGTGCATTCATGAAACCACAGCTTCTCTTCCTCTGTTTGTCAGCATCACCAACCTGTTCCCCTCGCTGCCCACATAGATCACCATCCCAGTGGGCTGTGTGCATGTCCTGATGGTGACACACCATCATCTCCGACACTGCCATCATCCCAGTTCTGTGTCTAAGGGACACTGATCACAAGACTGGCACCTTGCATGCTTTAAGTCACACTGAATTAAGCAGGGCTGTTATTTTTAGGTACTCAAAACAAGGGTCCATAAACAAACAAGATGGAACAAGACAGGAATCAGGGATGGAGAACTGTCCTTGCCAGTGAGCCAACCTTCTGCAACTGGAACCATGATCAATGGAAATTGTTAGAGAAGCTCCCACCCATACTTCATGGAAATTTCAACTCTGCCACCCACATGGTCACTGCCCAGTCTCACCCCTCATATAGGAGGGTCAGCACAGATTCTGCTCGTTTCAAAAGTTTCCTTTCATATTACAGATCAGCTTCAAGGGCCTAGGAGAGGGCCTAATCCTACACACATGTGCCTCTGGTGAGATGGCAACTGTCCCTGGCCAAGGAATTAACACCCCTTTTAAAGTTATCCTCTTTAGTCTGAGCTTCCAACAAACAAATCAAATCCAGCATTTAGCAACTGCATGTTTCACATCACAGAAAGCCCTTTCAGATCTCGAAGCTGTACACACTGTCTGCTGGAATGACCCCAGGCACTCTGTGACAATTGAATTATAAGCAGTGACACCCTCTTTCCCAGCCCATTGCACTGAGTTACCTCCACTGGCTACAGAGAGGGCTCCACATGCTTTCATGCAGGCAGCAATGTACTGGACAACAGCGGGAACATGTTATTAAAAATTTCTTTTATCTTCACTTAGAATAGCTGCAGATTTAACCAGCCCGCAAATATTTTCCATTGGAGTATTGCAGCCACAAGGTTCCAAGCCTCGCAGACCAAAGGGGTTTTAGGTGGTTCTAACTCTTCAGTCACTTTTATCTAGCCCAACCCATGTTATTCACAAAACCTTGAAGAAAATGCCCAGACACAAGCCACAGCACAAGATGAAATGCACACAGTCATCAGGGTTGCTCTGTTCCCTGCTAGACCTCTAAGGTATCACAGGTTTAGCTGCTGACCTGTGACTAGAGTTTAAATTTTGTTTGAGGATGTCAGAAATATTCCCTGTGACTGGAGAGAGTGCAGCCAGTGAGCTGGGTGGTCCTCTGCAGTTAGAGGCTTTCCTGGGCTCTCAGGGAGTGATTGTGCTAATCCATCACTGACTCAGTGGCTGGAGTAGCCATACTATTTCACTGGTACTGCAGGGTGGAGGGGTTTCCTTTCTGGATGAACCGGACTGGCATTGACTCTGGATCCTGCCAATAAATAAATACTGATTTTTAAAATTACCTTTGTATTACTTTGTGCGATGTTTTACACGTATATAGAAAGCATTTTACTTCCTTCCCTCTGGACGGTCTGCAGAGAATGGAAGAGCAGCCTGAATGCAGAGATGCGAAGAAATTACACAGAGTGCTATATCCAAATCCCTTCAAACATGGAAATGGTCAGATGGGTTCACATCCATTAGCACATGGTTATTCTGTTTATAAATTTTTTAAATATACCTGGCTATGGCTAATGCAGTGAGTCTTAACCGCTTTGTGGATAACTCACAGGGATTTGGGAGAGGGAGTTCTAGTCCAGGATCTGCTGCTCAGTTCATAGCCTTGGACTAATCACTTCCCTCCCCTTGTTATTATTTCTGATTGCAAAGTACACAGTTATTTAATGGCAGGAAACAACAAAAAAAAATATTGTTAAAGGATATCTTCCTTTTCAAACTTCACTAAACTGCAGGAAGGTTAAAAAATGTGCTGCTGTAAGCAGTCAAAACTACAATTTCTTTGCACTAGGATGGTTCTACCTGTCACCAACTAAGTCCTATTACATAACTGTGGCCAAACAGCAATTTTTTCCAGGCAGCCACATACAAGCCTGGAAGGATGCATGAATTATCAGAGACTCTGACTAGAAAGACACCAAAAAACTTTGTAGTTGTATACAACTCTCCAAGTCCTTACTTGGGCAGTCAGGGACTATAAGGAGTAATGCACACAGCTTCAACTCCCTGGATCAAACAGCTGTGAAGTCAGGAGGAAGCTCCTGACTGGCTCTCTGAATAATCCTTCTGGTGGTGTCAGATACACAGCACATACAATCCTGGCTGAACCTGTACCACATTCAGGCTGGCAGGTGACAAGACCTTCCAGACAACCCAAGCTGAGCTGGAGGTGGTGGCCCCAGCTGCCTGCTGACGGAATGCCACCTGAGTCACACATTTTGTCAGTCAGCTCCCAGGCTGCAGTGTCAATCACAGCATATCATAAACTAGGCCAGTCACTTAATTGCGTTTCAAAGTAGACAGCTAAAGAATGTCATCTGTCCTAGATAAAAACTGGACTGTAGCCAGCAATCCATAATTCCCTTTGTCCTGTCCTGAAGGCAGTATGCAGCAACATTTTGGAGTCTCTGAAATGATCTTTACCACGGAGATGACAGATGAGGTCCTGTTGGGTAAACATCACTGGCCATGTGGCTGTGACACTGGGAGAACACTCAGCAGCAGAGCTGTGTTGCCAGGATGTGTGGGCACCACTGAAGATGCTGCAAGTTTGAAGGTGTTTGTCTGCTTGTCCTGCATCACATTAACCCAGCCCAAATACTGGAAAGCAAAAGTTTGCAGCTTTACACATATATAACCGACCATATTGTATAACCAAGGTTATACAAATAAACAATCAGTAGTCACATGCACAGCACACGGCTGACCAAGCCAGCACACTGATTTCCTCCCTCTGAGAAATGCCTGCAAGCAAACGAGTGCTAAAAATATTTGCTGTCCTCCACAAAATTAGTAATGATCTTCCCATGTAGAAAAAATCCTAGGTAGTTGTTTGATCTTACCTTCAAATTGTTTTATAGTTTCAAAAAAAAGCTTTTTGCCTTACAGTAGCTATCAAACAGAACCAATTTGAAACTTGCTCTGTACTACTGCATCCAAACCTGCATTCCAGCTGGGATCTTCACACACTAACACAGAGTGAGCTGGAATGTGTGAAGGTTTGCTCCACCAGTTTGATTTTTTAAAATTTGTATTTCCCTCTGTTTCCTGCAGCAAGTACTCTACCGTGTAAAATCTGCAGCTATCAAGTAAAGCAGGCTCAGGACCAGCTTATTCCTAGATTGTGATATCCCAGCTCTTGGCTTTCTAAGCTTAGCTTCTATCAACTATTTAAAGATGAATTCAAGTATCTTGAAATCCACCAGCAGATCTTTCTAACACAAAGCCTCTTCCTTGCAGATCTACACACACTATCAGCATTTTTACAGTATTTTGAAAGTACAGTTTTACACCCATGGCAAACACAGCAAGTGCCTTTCAGAGCCAGGAGAGGTTACCTTGACTCTGGCACCATCTACTGACCAGGGAATAGAAGTGCCTGGACTACGACAGCAAGAAAGGCCACATTAATCAAGCAAATTCACCCCAATTTCTTCTTGCAGTGTGAATATTTCTAATTTTTCATCAGCAAGACAGCTTTAACTTACATCGTAGAAAAATATTTTCTTAGTTTCTCGTTACTGTTGACATTCATCAGAGTGCAATGATATAATGTAATAGGATCTTTCCAGTCTGTAAGATAACCAATACAAATAAACAAAACACTGCTTGCAAGCAATTCTTCACCACACAGACACTGAGGAGGAACGAGCTGCTTCAGTGGAACTGCCGGGAATGTTCTCAGCTTGTGCAAAATACATTAAAATATGAATGCAAAAACAAAACCTTACATAAAGGTTTAGTTTAGAAAACAGTTTTCTTATTCTTGTCTTCCTAAATATTTCATTTTCCCTTCCTAGACAGAAAATATTCTCCATGCATTAACAAGGAACCATAAATGATATGGAAATGGTTTTTTTTATTAATATTGAGGCTGAAAATATTTCTATGTAAGAACAAATGGCAACTTTTAATCTGGATTTTAATGTTACTGAAAAGCACTAAAGTTGAGTTTCATAAATTTTTGCCACTAGTGAAAATCAACTATTCAAACAGAGAAAATTTGTACTAAACATTTTTTTTTGCAAATATTGACAATTACTCCTAAATGTTGTATAATTATAGGAGTTATGTGGCAAATATTTTGCCTTTGTCTGTAGGAAGGTACTGACCTCACTTAACAGGGAAACAGAATTTAAACTTCCATCAAAATGCATAAGGACAAGTAGGGGTTACAGCAAATTCCGACGATGAAGACAGAGGCTGGTAAGTAAAAACTGCTGCAGAATAATAAGAATTGATCACCTGTAGCTCTGGGGAATGAAATGAAGACAATGAATACTGTCTTAAGCCTGCTGGACATTCAGAAGAACAAACCTGTCATGCTTGCAGGGCCTGCTGATTAATGCTTGGCTTTAGTGTAACATAAGATTTATTGCATTTTGCCTTAAGTGGGTAATTGAATAATCCCTCTAAAAAGCAATAATTTTACCATGAAGTTCATAAAGTTAATACACTTCAAATCTCCAAAGAACAGAAAAGAAACAGCTACACACTTACCTGTGGAAATCACTGGATATAAATCATCATGCACAAATGTGACTTAATAGAAGTTTGTTATTTTACAGTGTTTTACAGGATAGAATAAACAAATTATTTTTAAGTAGTGCCTGGTCACCCATCATGACTGGCTGAATGAACACTGGTTCCTGATCTCATATCTTTCTAAATCAAAGCAACTTCACTGGATGACTGCACATAATTCTCGCTTTATCTGGACTAAAATAAAATTGAAACTCAAATTAGCCTGACTCAAAATCTGGTTGTTAGTCTTATGGGAGAACAAGTTCCACATGTACTGCTTATGCTCTTGAAGTCAATGGGAAAATGGGGAAAAGGAAAGAAAATTAACATTGATTGGTGGTGTATTTGGGGTTTACAGACCATATCCCATAAAATGCACGTAAGGCTCAGCCAATCAGCCAAGGAACTATCAGTAGGAATCACTGCACAGATGGAGGATGAAACCTCTGTGCTCCACAGCGCAGATCCCCAGAAGGAAGATCCTGTCAGACCAGAGGAAAAGCAAGGTGTGCTCTTCTAGTGCCTCCTACCTCAACCAGGTCGAAGGGGCTACAAGCATAGCTGTATTCCATAGGGATGGATTTATAAGTGTGCAAAGCTGTAGGTTAGACTAGCACACCAAACATATGTCCCTTAATTTATGTAAAAAAAGAAGCTGATAAAAAATGAAAATTAAACGCAGCATTTGGAAACAGTATGGTGATCAGAAATTCTTCCTCAGATGATTATAATAATAAAGGAATCTGAACTCACAGTGTCTTTCAAAACCACACAAAGTGAGCTGAAATATTCTCAAATCTACCAAAATCCTCAAGATTATGTACTTTAAAAATAGCACAGTTAAAGCATCAACTGTTAGCACACCTCTAGACATTCTTCTCTGGAGAAAGCACTGAAAAGACACCAGGTTTTGAGAGGAAGAATCTATCAAGTGCTTAGACTGCCACACTTGAGGACACATGCTACAATATTCTTAATATTGAACACTACAACCAAGGTAGTGAAATATTTCAAGTTTCAGTTTCAACTGAAATTTTGACCTCTGAACCTGCATTTTCTCTGTAGGCCCTAGGTAATACTACAGTTCAGAGGGGCACAATTATTCACTTCAGCCCAACCATGACTACAACCATTCCAACTCAGCTCCTCAGTGAATGCAAAGCAGTAAGTTCTGGAGTCACATCAGTGGCTCCATATACAGCCACAACAGATCAGAACCTGGACTCCATGTTTTCACACCACTTTTCAATCTCTGGGTTCCACCTGGCCGTGACAACAAAACGGCCTTCTTGCTGTGGCGTGCAACTTACACTTCCCATATTGCCCTCAGTGGATTACAGTTGAGAAAACTGTGATTTCTTTTTCATTAATGAAATGATTCTCAGGCTGGATTGCAGGGATACAAAGCATTTCAGACATTCTTCTTCTCTGAATTAATGCACATGGGGCTGCTAATGTAGTACTTTTGACATCAGCTATCTTTTTTGATGGTACACTTCGTGTTACATGGCTTCACTAGGAACACCAACGGAAACATTGGAATTCTCTATTCATAGTTTTAAGTTTCACTTTGAACCATCTGGCAATCTCAGCCAGGTATGAAGTAAAATATGGGCCTCCAATAAATTCTCGGGACATTCTCTACTACTTAAGACTAGATAAAAAGCACATTTAAAAATATGATATGGACATTTCAAATTTGACAGCAATGTTATCATAACATACAAACTAAGACTTTGAAAGAGAGAGGGCACATTTTTGGTACTAATATGTACTTAGAAAGAATTATGCTTTCATCCTTCAATCAATTTTAGCATGGTACTGCCTTGGGGATTCTGTGCTAAGAACAAGGCCAGATGGGACAACATATTGGCCCGAGAGCTCTTAGGGAGTAAAGGGAGTTGGGTTTGCTCCTATTAAAGTAGATTAATGGCATATCAGAATGGCTATGGGAAACAAGGGAATTGTTGGCTGAAGAAAAGTTACTCAATCTTGAAAGCAAGCAAGCAGTGTGGGCTGCCAGTGAAGCAGTCCTCAGTACAAGGCATTACACAAGCGATTTCCTTTGTTATGGTTTAAGAATTTACAGTTCTTGCCTATGTTGGTCTGAAACACCATAAACATTGATTTGTATTTCCATAAAAAGTCTGCAGTATTTCCTGACTCAGTAGGAGAATTGCTTGGATAAAGCATTACGCCATATTCTTCAAGGCAGTGAGCTGGGCCTGATTGGATGTGAAGTACTTGGGATGCCAAATTTGCATTGTTCATTAAGCAACCAAAACACATTCTCTGGCGTCAAATTTAGGAGTTGTGGTAACGCAGCACCTTGTGTAGGAAGTTCTGTTCCAGATAGCACAGCAGATACTAACAGGAAAAAACTGGAAAGGGAAGTCCATGACCTGTAAGCAAATTACAGTGGGGCCCAGTATGGCTCAAATATTTTGAGGGGTAAGGAGGGGGACTGAAAACTGGGAGTAATGTGAGATAGCAAATTCTGCCAAAATATTTATGTCTCTGACCTAGGCAGGTTAGATCTTCAGATGAGAATCTGTTTGCAACCAGGGGCAGCTAATAAAAAGTAAAATTTATGACTTTCTCATCGTAAACGCTGCCCCAGATGTTCAAACCCAAAGTACATAGGTTCACCACCAAACCAAATGGAAGGAAGAAGATCAATAAAACAACATCAGAGTATCCTTTTACTGGTAAAGGCAGAGTATTTGTCTAAAGAGCAAACAGTATATGGTATCTCAAGTGGCTCCTTAAAACTCTTGCCATAAAGTTATTGACGATGTTAATAAGAGAATTGCAATATGAAGACCAAACACTACATTTTTTACTCTTCTTTACAAGGGCAGAAACAGAGCAGGTCTTGAAACATGGACAGGAATGATACTGTTCCTGAAAGGTTATGAGAAGTTCATTTAATAAGACAAAGCCCCTAGAACATGAAACAGAATCATACTGTCCTTTTATTTGATCAGTCACTGCCACATGGACTTTGATATCCACTCTACCATGAGCTATTTTCTGAATTTCTGCACGAAGAGTGACACTGGAATTACTGTACCTGTGACCCCAGTGTTGTGCACCACACAATCCTTGGCTTCACCCTAACATCTGATTTTGAGGCAGACATTGCTGTATTATATTTTATTTTGACACAGACATTGCTATATTATATATTACATATAAATCTGATTATTCATCGTGCACTCTTCATATTCTACAGCCAAAAGCATCCAGAGCTATAACTGCTGAAATGCAAGATTTCCCTTGCCGTTTGCAGAGTAAGTCCAAAAAGCTTCGGTCTTAGCTGAAAATGCCTGTTTTCAGTTGCAAATAAGCTTTCTGCTATTATTCATAAATTTAGGGCTCAATGCATGATTATGCTAATCCTCACGATAAAACAGCAATAAACTTGCAACCAGTAAGAAGGTGAATGGTCCCTGCAAACAGTGAAAGACTAAAATAGGTTGGTGAATGCTTTTGTGGTTCAAACTCTTAATTTTTTAATTTTTTTTTAATATTTGCCAGCAGAGTTTTCTGTCTTTTTCAGTGCTGAGGCTTAGGACCTCTTCATTACATTCTACCTAAAACTCAGCCTTCCCTGCTACTGCTTATTAGACACAATAGAGAATTTGTGCTCCCAAATATTCAGAGATCATGGATAATATACAGATTAAGCACACCTTGCCTCTAATAAGCTTGTGAGGACACCATATGCCTGATTCTCCTAGACTGCTTTAGCTGACAATCTAACAAGAAAGATGACTTCTTATTCCATGTGAGAGACTTTAAGAGTGAATCTATAGGGGAAACAGCTTTGGAAGCACATAAAAGTTGCAAAGCTAGAAATAAGCAGACTGAAAAGAATTAGAAGACTTGTCTAAGATTTCTCCAAGCCAAGTTAGAAGACCAAAGGATGTAGAAGGCTGAGCAAGGCGTGCGGGGATGAACAGCATTCTGTGACAGTGGTGCAAGGCCCCATCTCTTGTACCATTTCTGACAATTCATTATTAACTATTATTGACTATATTAACAACAGTTCAGTTGCTGACACTCAGTCCTATGAGTGCTCACGTGCATGATGTCTCCATCATTTATGTCTCACAGTGCTCTCATTACCCATAAAAAGGAATGCCAAAAATTTAGGACAGGAAGCCTGATTAATTGTTTCATCCCTGCTGCTTCCCTCTATCCACTGCTGTTCAACACATGAGAAAATCATCTCTGGTCAGACCAAAGGTCCACAGCTAGCTGAGTAGCAGATGCTCAGGAAAACAAGGTATTTAGAGATTTACCCTTCCCTTGAGGTGCCCTCTCAGTCACATGAGAACTGCCGGCTGGCATCTACTCAGGTGCCTCTTTTCTCCCTTTGGAACAAGTATATTCAAAGCGGAGCTCATTTCCTTGGGACACACAAAAAAGGATGGGACAAAGGGGATTTAAAGACAGCTGAAGCCTACCAGGAAGCTGAGCTATAAGCCTTGTGCTAAGGATTACATAGCAGGAACCCAGCAGTCCATCACACTGCATTTACTCGTAAAATGCTTTCTCCATTCACTTACAGCTTCAGCCTCTCCTTTAAACAGCCCTGCAGTGCCTGACTTGAACAGCCCATGTTTCTGGATCAAAACTTACTGTTCATCCTTGAAGAATACTGTTCTTTGTAATGTCACTTGTAACAACTGCACCATGAGGCTAATGCAAATGTAGTCCAAATTTCACTTCCTTTCACATTCCATTTGTGCTGAAATGAAGTAGATGAGAAAAATGCAGAAACTTCAACGGGAATAATCTTGTGTAGATGGAGGAAACCCAAAAGTGCTTAGTAGAGCAGGTCTTGGTCAGAGTCAAAAGAGTCCAGAGGACAGATGTGTTGTTTGTTAATCCTTCAGGAAACCCTTGTGATTAGGAACTCCTATATCTCCAAAAGGCCAGCCAACTAAAAACCATACACTCTGCTCCAGCACTCACAGTACTCCATTTGGGAGAATAAGAGGATTGCTTGGCCAGAAATGAGAAAGAACAATGTAAATAAGGTTATTATACATAAAAATCAGAGTGCATACCCTGGAGGATGGGGAGATTTCAGTTCAATAAATCAGCTAGGAAGATCTGGCAAAGTTCATTGTCCAACTGGCTTAGAAATTTAACAAGAGTACTACGGCAGCCATTTCTTTAAGAAGTTTAAGGAAAAACAGAGGTAGATTCAAGCCAATGTATTAAAACACTATGAAAGGCAAGTGAAAGCCATTAGTAAAGAACCTGAAAGCAATTCACTGCAACCCCCAGAGAGTGTCAGTACAAGGGTGGTGGAAAAACAGAGAGTATCCAATGAAAGCTAACAAATAAAAGCATAAAGTCATGTGGAATATAGAAAGAGTTCAGATTGTACTAAATTTCTGCATGGTTGAAAATAAATGTCTCCATTTTCTGTAATTCATGTGATACGCTATACTGTATTTAATCAACAACATTATTTTGAAACATTTTGCTTGGTAATAAATATTTGTGTTACCAGGGGGACTGCAGTTCCTAAACAAATATGAAGAACATGTATGTCCACAAATAGGGATAAATATATAATGCTACCAAAAAAAAAAAGAAGAAAATAAATTAGTCAACAGTACAATCAATTATTTCAGCACATCATCTCCATACTTGGTTTCAATATTTCTGTAGACCTCTGACAAAGCAGAAATACCAGAGGCTGAAGCCTCTGTAGGGCCTTTGGTAACTCATGGGGAGCACCTTATTTTAAGCATGAAGGACATCTTAGAAAAAAGTACAAGATGTTTCTTTGGAAATCTGGGGGGGGAATCAGTTCAGTGGAAGCAGCAAAGCAGTGATAGAGCAGCACAGCTCACACAGTAACTGCAGCAGAGGACAGGAGCTGAGCTGCTGAGCCAAGCTGGTGGTTGGTTCATTCAAGAACAGAAGCTCATGGAGAACGACAGAGATTTCAGTCTGGACTAAAGGAGACACTGAATGTCCTTGTGGAGAAATTATCCAAAGCTAAGTCATAGAAGGAAAAGAGAAGGAAAAGAGGAGGAAATCAGGGGCATAAAACCCTGCAGAAGAGGAGAAGGGAACTGGAGAGGATCTGCTTGTACTGAAGGAATAAATAGGAAAGTAGAAGACAAATGGGGATACGACAGAGGCAGGGCAGCCAGACCAGACATGGTGCCAAGCAGGCAAGTGCATTTGGATGGGTCAAAGGGAATGAGCAGGGACACTGACCAGAGAGGCCAGGAATGCTGGATAGAGCTGCAGTCATGCTGAGTTATGAGGCAGCTGCAGCAGCCACCAACAAAGACTTGGCTTAAATAAGCTCCATATTTAAGTACTGGAACTCAGTGGAACAGAATGGTACTGTACAGAAAAATCATCTCTTTCTTGTTTTTCCTAGGTATAAGGACTGAGCACTGAACAGCTTTAAGGCCCATCTGTGAGAGAACATAGTAATTGAAATTATATGTGAACAGTAGGACTCTGGTTTCAAAAAAAAAAATTAGTAATACTAATGCTGTCTCGTTATGCATACTCATTATCCTGAATGATTCTGTATTCATCACATTACTTTCTTGTTTTGATTCTTCAGGACAAGCAAGATTAAACTATCACTGTATGTTCCACTCTTCTATAGCTATAACCTTCCTACCTCAGTTGACCTAAGAGTTACTGAACAAGGAAAGAGGAGAGAAAGAAATTCAAATTCTGTTGTCTTCTACTCATAGAGGAAACAATCAATACATAACTCTACTTCCACGTTCACCCACACTACGTCCAAGGGCAGCTCTGTCATTTCCAGCAGCAGTGCACAGGTAGGAAAAATGTATCCTTTTTTTGGTGACAATTTTTTTTCAAACACCACTGAGGGTTTTGGACAGAATAAGGTTTACACCAGCAGTGTAGCACAAAAAAACCACCCCTGTGCTGATAGTTACAAAATGACATCAGCTAACACATCACTTGGTAACTCTATTAGTTTTGAAGATGCAGAAGAGATTTGAAGAGCCACAAGCTATGTAACAGACTCAGCTTTGCCTGTGACACTTAGCAAATCTGAGACTCGGTTTTGACCCAAGGAAAATTGGAATTTCATGCATAAATGGCTGCCCAGAACAAATAAGCAACTTGCCCACAGTCAGATCTGATGTGGCAAGCCCTCTCCAGATAACATCATGAATAATCCCAAAAGTAACAGAAATATGTTTCCATTTACTTATCCACATTCTGACACTTCACTTTTTGTAACATAAGTAAGTGCAGAAGTTGTTTTAAGGAAGGAAGCAAAAATTACTAGGTGTCTATCCAGAATTACAGAAGAATGCAAAATATTTTGATCACAGGATTAATTTCTTGGTAATTAATTTCAACATTTAGGTCTTTATCATTTCAGGCATAGCCTGCATTAACAGTACATGCTTAAGAGAGAAACTCAAGTCAGATAAGTATTATCTGCCAAGAAAGTGCACTTTTTAAATATTCTTTAGCATGCAAAAGAAATATTAGATTTCCATGAATTCATTCTTAAGTTCTTACTAACAACTGTGGTGGACAGCAAGTAATAACAGAGACAGGCCAGCACAGCAGTAAAATATGTGAACACATCAATTTATAAAAACCAGCATTTGGTTATTATTGTTGGTTTTGAGGAGCAGTCTTGCCAGCTGTCACAAAATGGATAAACAGTTCATAATCTGTAATAGTTCCTCAGACAGCTGCAAGACCATAAGGAAGCAACTTTTATTCCTCAAATGAAACATGTTATTTAGTTCCAAAATGGACAGATATTTTAGAAAACATATACTAAAAATACAGAGGAAAATCAAGACTTTTAAAAAGACTTTTGGGGTTCCAAGCAGATGAAACTCAAGTGAAAATGCTTATTATCACTCACTACTTTCCAAAACCCCTCCAGCTTCCTGCCTTCTCATAACTGTGTTATGCAGCAAATGAAGGCCCCTAACAGTCATGGCACGAAATAAAAAAAAAAAAAACAAACACAGGAAAATCACATAAATATTCAGACTATGCAACATAGCTGTTCAGAGTTGGTGTTTTCCTTTGCAAGAACTTGTGCAAACATTCTGCTCAACTTCATATCTGTGGGAGTTTGCATCCCCCACATCCAATTTTCAAAAACAAACTCTCACAAACCCTGATTCTCATAATAAACATCCCCAGCTAAATCTCACCTAAATTTTCCACGGTGCTGAGTTTAATAAAAACTGGATTTAGCACCGTTATTTAGACAAGAATTGTTAAACAGTTTCTTGTAAAGAATCCTTTTTTTCCCATCTGAACTAAGAGAGGCACAGAATTGGGTGTCTTGTGATTCTTTGCACGACTATAGAAAATGAGATATCTTCTAACACAAGGCAGCTCAAAGACAAGTTTAGGGATTACAGCATATAAACTCATTTTTTTGCAAGGGAAAAACCCCCTGTTTGCAATAATGCCTTCTATGTGTAGTATCAAATAGAACAGTTAGGGAAAAATACAACACAAAGTTCAGAAATATTCAGAAATATTTGATTTCTGTTAACAAATTCTAGGATTGAAAGTTTTCTAGCATTATTGTGAAACTGAAGCAACAAATGCTTCAGAAGAGCTTATTTATGAAAGCATGCACATCATAGAAATAATTCCATGCCAAGTATCACTGCTGGAAGACTTGTACTCCTGTCTGAACAATGCTATAGCTCCCAGTTTTCCAGCCTTTTTAAGTACAGCAGAAAACACTATATTGTATTTCTTTTACCAGAAGCTTTGATAACAGCCTGGTCATGATTCCTTGCTGAAGTTTGCACTGCCTTAGGCTGATCTGGAAGGCCATCTGGAAATTACCACTGATTAATTAGCTGTGAGCCTAGGATGTGAAGAGGGCAGATGGAAGAACGTAGCACTTCATTGCTCCCAGCCCTGCAAGCCCTACCAGTGCAATGCCCCATCCATGTCAAGGTCCCAGTCTCTCTCCAGGAAGACTGAGAAAGACTCAGATTCAGGAATTCTCCACAGTAATTGTCTTTCCTCAGCTGCTTTGTCTCCCAGCTCTGTTCACAATGTTACCAACGCTAACAATGTCTAAGAACCACAGTGGAATGGAGCTGACAATAGTGTGTTTTCACCAGAAGTCCTGCCTTCCAATCCACAGAACTTAGACAAAACCATCTTGGTTTTACATTTACCACTTCTAGACGTATTCCCAAATGAAAAAACTGCAGTTATAAACCTGTATTTTTTTTCCTGATGGAACAAGAGCATTTGCTTATCCTCCTAGCTCCTGTATGCATACACCAGACTCACTTGTCCATGTCACACACATATTTACTGCGTGTGACTTTCTGGCCAAGATATGGAAGTCCTTTGCCCGGTCTTACAAGCATCATAAGTACAAAGAAGTACTTTTAGACTGAAAAGGAGGGCAAAGCTATTCAGCTTTATCTTCCCAATGAGCCATCCACTCGCCCTCTCTCCATACACTGTAAGTGGGAAGGACATGATGAAATTAATATCATTATCATTATGCAAAAAGCAAATTATTCTGTTATCCTCTCCTTATTATTGTCAGCTACTTTTACTTAAAAATTAAACAGATAAGCAAAGAGGCATCAGTTTTGATAAATAGCTTGTTCTGCACAAACAGTTCCACAGCACAACAGCTTAAATTTGTCTCACTTCTTTCAAATTTGTCATGGATTAAATATATATGCATAAGCATCACTGAAAACTGCACTTCCAGGTTTTCCAAGAAACATGGTCATAACTAATGATTTATGATTAACTTAAGATCAACAACATCAAATGCTGGCTAGGAGAGGGATGAAAAATTATAGTACATTTACTATTAATGTTGAGACAGAATTTAAGACAGAAGTTCTTCAATAAACATGTTTACAAATATTTAATTGTACTTGGATTAAAATGGTATTTCGGTCCATATTAAAATATAACGCTCAGTATCTGTTCATCAAATCCTTTTTCTCTCTTTAAATTACTTGAGAGCCCCTGTTTTGAAACACTAAACTCCTGACTAGGCACACAAAAATCTGCTGTCTGCTCAAAAAAATCCTTCCTTCCATACCAAGATCTGAAAACAGAGTCAACCACTGACTATTTTACTCTGTCATATTTCCTGATATCAGCTACGCAATTTTCAATTTGTCAAACAGGCCACTGACTTGCTACTTGAAACTAAATTTTAAATATTCCAGCAGCAGCCCAAAGGTCGATTAAGCCAGTACATCTAGTCTGCAAAACCTTTCCAGCTCGCCATTATTTTCCAAGTGGATAAGTCTAAAGATCTTTTTTTCCCAGTAGGATAAATGGCATACTGACCCAAATCTGAGTCCATACATTAAAGTACTTAAGCTTGTGAGTTTTCCATTACAAGGTGAGAAGTTCAAGGCTTTTGCTATTACCTAACAGTAATATATGTGTATGCAAAATGTTGTTTACTTTTCCCTCCTATTATTCTTTCCTCTTCTTCCTTCTCCAAACCCCTTCAGTACCCATGTCTTGACACACTGAACTCCCCCGGTTAGGCTGCTTTTGATTTGTGAGCAGTGCTACAATAGTTAATTACAGAGCATGGTCTTCTGTGCCTCAAACATTTTGCATTTATAGGCTCCTGATATAGTCCAGAGCAAGAGGCTAACCCACATTTAATTTGTCCAACACGTTTCTGGTTAAAGTTCCATCAAATGGGTGACTGGAATCCCTCCGATTCAGCTGGAAAAGTCACTTTGAAGGAGGCGTTTATTAGCAACATTTGCCTCAGTCACAACAGGAGGCCCTGAGGGCCTGGGCAAAATCAGTGGTTGCTTATAACAGTCAGAGGCGGCCATTCCCCATGGGATAAAGTGTCAATAATAGGGTAGATATTATTATTCGCAATTGATTTTACAGCGGGTATAAAATGAAAGCAATGAGGCCGTGCCTTGAGGCAGCAGAGGCCCGTGCTTTGCAATGCCCTCCGGCGCGGCCCCGCGGGAGGCAGCGGCGGGGCTGGCCCCCATCCACTCCACAAAATCACAGCTCCCGCCTCCAGCGGGACAGGAACAGGGCACACAATACACAGGCCTTGGCTTTCTTCTGTCCTGATGCGTGCTAGAGCACTACAGCAGTTTTGGGGGGTGTTTAATCCCCTCTGCGGCCCAACACTCACATGAAAATTTAATGCGTGTGTGGTTTTGACTGAAAAATCCCAAGCCAGGATATCGTTAGCTCACAGTCCTTTCAAGTGAAATATTCAGTAGTTAATTCTGAGGAGCTTCTACATTAAAATGAGAAACGTTTCCAGCAGTAGTGTGAAGGAACACGTTGGGTAGCCTGTAACTACAAACATTCATTTATCTCTTCATGCAAATGTTCCTCTTGTTCAAGACAACCATTATTATCCTTCCCTGGTTGTTTCATTGTCCCTAGAAAAACTTAATGGATATTGTTCTCAAAAACTTTCTTGTACAAATGCTTCATGAAACTAAAACTCCTCTTTGACAAATACCTCTAAAATTTAGTCTAAGTCTTGAAATGCTATAGGCACTTTGCAGCTGAAGTCTCAGTGAAACTCTGATACAGCTCCTTTCTGAAAACAGACTGACTCATAAATCACTGAACAATGTCCAAAAAAGTGCAAAATTTTTACATTTTTCCCCTATTGTAATCAGGTACAAATCCACTAGTCCAACTGCACTTACACCCAGCAGTATCAGGTCTAAGTTTCATCAACCCTATGCAAAACCTTGAGTGTATGAAACTTAATTTCAGTTCTGTCTTTTTCTTTTGAGGGAGTTGTATGAATTCCCTTTTTAAAATTTTATTATATTTTCCATCTTTATTCCCTTCTCTCTTTGCCTCCTTTACAACCTCCTTCTACATTCTCTGCTTTTGTTAGTGTTTCCATCTCCATTCAATACTTCTTCATTGTCCCTTTTGTACTTCAAAAGGCTTCAAAAATTATTTTTAAGCACGTTAAAAACAGAAAAGTAGGAGTTTAATCTCATGGCGAACACTATTTCAAAAGAAACCAGAGTTCATCTAGAAAAGATATTACGTGAATTATATTTTTTTTTCCGCCTTACTGTCCCCTCTGGCTGTGAGGGTGGAAACCACAGTGCTCAAAGGAGAAGCTAGAAAGTGCATGGACTCAGGGAAGAATAGGGTGATGGAATATTTGTTCTGTCCACACCATGATGAATTAGCCACAAACATTTCTTGTAATGCATTTGCATGCACAGAATAACAGAAAGGCCTGAATTGGAAAGGACCTTAAAGATGATTCAGTTCCATCCCCACCCACTAGATCAGATTGTCCAGAGACCCATCCACCCCGACATGAACACTTCCAGAGATGAGGCATCCCCAAACCTTCTGGACAACCTGTTCCAGAGTCTCACCACCCTGTGAGTAAAGAATTTCTTCCTAACATTTAATCTAAATCTCCACTCAGTGTAAAACAGTTTCTCCATGCCCTGCCACTATCTGCCTGTGTCAAAAGTCCTTCCTGCTCCTTTTCAAAAGCCCCCTTTAAGTACTGGAAGGTCTCTGTCATCCAGCACTATTCCACACGCCTTGATGTGGCCTTTCTTCTCATACTATGCTTGTGTAAGGAAAAAGTGTGTCCTGTACTTTCCCTGCCTGTAAGTTGCAAACTAATTGTTAAATCTTTGTGGTAAATGTGCTCTTACTCAGCAGCAAAGACCATTCTCAGTCTATTGACACCTTACACACATTTTATACTCACCCTCATTCTCCTCCCTACGCTGTCATTGAACTATGAATCGCTGGGGGGCACCTTTATAAGATTTCCTCACTGTCAGGATTACGCAAACTTTTAGAAAACATACCTGACTTCAGTGCTACAGTGCTGGCATGAGAGCTGCAAGTAATACCCAGTTATGATACAAGTACCCTCCTCCTACCACACACAGAAAGCAATATAAAAATGTCTTAAGTTTCCCCCTCACTCCCCAGTGCATGTCCTCCAGATTAAAGAAACAGCCCTGATGGGACCATAATTTGATTTACATCATCACAGAACCAGTACATTAAATAGTTATTGGAGATGATTTTTGCCATGTTCTTAGCGCACTGCTTTCTGATGAAGTGTGCACACACACACATCTGGTCTAACAATCTGTGGAAACGCTGTGTGAACCATGTGGTAAGGGCTGATGGAAAAAAAGAGACCAGAGAAACCTTCTGATTCTGGTAATAGCCAGCACCAGGCTGGGATAATGCAATTAAAAATGTGTGATGTTACGAGGGTCCAGACATAGCAGCGTGAAACCTAAGGTGCCACAAGAAATGCTGAACTTCAGTAGGTGAAGCTTCTAACAATCACGTGACATTTCTAAGAAAATAACTCACCAACACAACCCATGATATGGTGAAACTGCTTAAGTTTCTATGTTTGTTTTAAAAAAAAATTGTATCAATTTAAACTGGTTTTCCCACTCTTATGAGAAGCTGCTAGGTTGCTCCCTTGGATTAGGATGTCTGACTAACAAATCTTTGAAGACATTTAATTTCCACAGTTATCCCTGAAGTATAGCTTTGTAGACAATTTCACACTCAAATATCTCTAAATATGATATGAACTGTTTTTCATGCTAATAATCTAGCTAGTGATATTAAAGCAGTTTGGAGCATTTTGGCTGAAGGAGATAAACAAATAATATTTTTCAGTTATGTAAAACTAGTGTATTCAAACGGATTCTAAACTAGTACTTTAGATTATTAATGCCAAGATTCAGGCACAGCTTTTCAAGCTTTCAGTTTGATTTCAAATATATCTTTTTTTTGGTTTGTTTGTTTTTTGTTCTTTTTTTTTTAAATAGGAGCAGGTAGCAGTGCTGGGTTCTGGTATTAATTACACATGGAAATAGAAAACCTGAAGTAGACCTGGTAGCATTTTAAGAATCCAGCTATTGTGATTTCATCTGGAATTCATTGGGCTACCCCAGGCCATAATAAATTCATGCTGTATTAGCAGTAACATCATATGTACACTAATAGATGTTCTACTGAGATCAGTATTATTTAATTGACTCAAAGGATTACTTTAAGATCAGTTTTCTTCTAACTGTATTTTTAACATGGCTTTCTCCTGAAGCACAGCTTCCCACAAGACAAAATGATGACATCAGAAGAAAAACATGCATAAGAAAATATACAAAATCAGACTATTTTTTTCTCCCTAGGAAAGATACAAAGAGCATTAGAACCATAGAGTCTATCCCCCATGTAAACAAATCCATGTGTTTATTTATAATTTTCTCTGTGGGAAACAAGACATTCAACTCTCCAAAACTGAACATATGCAGATTCAAGAGAGGTATTAAGATACAACTTAGTAAAAGTGATGTATCTTATTCAAACTGAAAAAATGATGCAAACAATCTGTTTGTAAAGAAGTACCAAGCAGTATCACCTGCACATTTCTGCTCTGCCACACACACTAAATAAAAGAACACAAACAACATGCAGAAGACTTCACTGGTACCAGTGGCATGACTAGGAAATGGCAATTAATGGAAAAACAATAGCTTGGGCTCTTTGGTTTGGAAAGGAAAGATGTTCTTAACTGTTTGCTGTGTCATGTGAACTGTACCAGAAACATTCATGTGACTGGTGCCATCCCTTAGCAACTTATGTCCAGTTCACTCATCAGTTTGTATTTCCTTCCTGAGGTAGCTGCTAAGATGGCCAGGCTGGTCAGCCATCAAGATTCAGATCCATTTAATATAATTAATCAGCACTTCTAAGACTGATGAGAAAAAACCCAGGTCTTCCTGAGTACACTGGCTGAGCATCACTGAATGAAGCATAAAAAGTAAAAATAAAGAATTGGCAAGCTCCCTACTTCTCACATTTTTATGCCAACGTCGGTGATGTCCCCAGTCAATGCTGTGCCAGAGCGGTGAAATGCACCACAGACAAGGACACGTGGCTAAAAGGAGACCCTGCCTCCTGAGCAGCCAACTAAGCGTGTGTGGGCACACAATTGAAAGCACATGGCAGAACTTCGTTGAAAAAAATCTTGCACTTCCAACTCATATTTTTACTTACTCTCCTCTAGATATCCTGAAGAAAATAAGGCATTTCTGTTTTCCCTGTATTTTGAAAATAGCCTGGCTTTCGTAATTTTTTCCTCCAAAGAAAGAAACTACTGCAGGGAAGTGGAAAAAAAACTCCAAAGAGATAAATAAAGAATACCTGGATTTGGCAATTCTACTTTTCTCAGATAGTATACTCCACCCATGGACAGCAAGCCTTAGAAACCATCAACATTCCTTACGTCAAACAGCTGCACTTTCTTATCCTTTTATTTCAGATTATCATCCTCCCTGATTCTATCAATCAGCTGCAGGAACAGCTCTTAGCAGAGTTCAGGGCTGTGATCATAAAACAAATAGTCTGAAGACCTAAATCAGGATTCAGAAAAGCTCTTCTCTTAGGAAGCAGGAGTTACACACTCATGTATCATGCATATATCCATTACTGAGCCGTTCCTCACAATAACTTTAAAGCTCTGCCAGCCCCCTTCAAACATTTTTATCAAAACAGTAGAGGTCAAAAAGGTGTTAAATTTCTACAGTTTTCGTGAACAGGGAGAAAACTCACTAATGTCCATGTGGGAAAGGAATGGTGTCTCCCAATCCTTGGTAGATATCATTTACACAGGGGTTATTGTGAATGTCCTAAACAGAGGAAAAGGTTGAACGAGGTTTGCAATTTAGCAGAACTCACATAATCCATTTCCAAGCCATTTTAAGTGTCCTGTGGATTTTTTAGAATCCATTTCCACATCTCATCTCTCTTTCCTTTTCTCTGTCCAGATTACCTGGCAGCACTTCCACAAATGCAAGTTCTTACTACTTCAGTATCACCTCTTTCATAGTGACTTTAAATAATCAGAAGGTACAGCAACATACATGCATTTAAGGGAAGTATAATAGCAATTAATGCTGTGGCTTTACACTAATCACCCACGACATTTCTGCATACAGAAATCTGCAAAAAAAGCTCAAGTGTACCCTGGGATAGCCTTTGTGGAAAAATGGGTACTTTAGAAGTTGATTAGAGACAATCTGTTTTTTATACTGAGTTTTTGAAAAATCAGTCAGAGTTAATGGGAACGCAAGTGATTGTCATTGAGATTTGCTTGATATGGTTACTATTCTAATTCAGTTTTTCATAGCAAAACAGCACAATGGACACTACAAGTGAGTGAACAGTGAAAGAATCCCGACTTGCTGGAATTCAGTTTTCTTCCAGCAAACTCAGCCCTTGTGTAAGAGTTGTGAAGGCACTGGGGATTAATTAAACGGCGTAAGAAAGATATACTGAACATATGGACACAACAGAGCCACATAACTTGCTAGTATTCACCAAGAAATCACTCACACAGGGAAAGGGGACCTCCTGTGTGGAGCACAGAGCAGTGAAGAGATCCTGGAACCAAGTCTAACACATTCCCATGCATCAAAGGGTCATGCAGTGCTGTTAGCTCTGGACCCCAGCTGCAACCACCCTGTACAGATCCCCAGGTCTGTTTTGGGACATGTGCCTGCTTTTGTTTGTGAACCAGCTAGTGGCATGCAAGGAAAAGAGACTGCATTTTGTGGGCAGCTAGAATGGGGCTGTTGCCATCCTATGTATACGAGCATCTTAATAATTTAGTGTAAAATACACACTTTCATTAAAGTATCCAGTTTGGATAAATTACTAAAAAGAGAAGTTTCATGTTACAAACATCCTCTATTCTTGTTGCTTCTGGTGAGTTACTGACAGACATCTGGCTCCACGGGTATTGTGCCAAAGCCTGTTCCCATTCTTATGAATGTATCCTGGTTTCATTGTTTACCTAAGTGAGGCTGCCCTGCTGAACATTCCCATAGGGAAAGCATCATTCCAGAAGGTATTCAGATGTGGGTTTTGTTGATAAACTAGGGCTGAAGGCTTCCACTGCTTCATAAGCACATGCAATACTGTGCTGGCTGTGTTAACTGACCCAAGTGTTCAGAAGAAAGGAGAGACTTTTAGATGATGGTCAAGCCCCAAACCCCACTGACACCCAGTTTCACACACCATTATAGAACCAGTTAGGATTACTGCCACTACTGACACACCAGAAAGGTGAGGAGTTCTGTTTAGTGTTTTCCTTTCTTAGACAGAAACAACCAAAGATGTCTTCACTTTACCAAGATGCCAACCTTTGCTGCCAACCTCATCATCTCCAGGTGCTGAAAGCAGCAGAACCACTGTGCCATCACTGAGAGAAAAGGTCACTGAGCCTCTCTCTAAAGAAAAAAATTAAAGCAGATGCATCTGGCAGGCTTTACTCTTCTACAGATCCCTGAGGTTTCCCATTCTGCCAAATTTTATGAGAAAATGAAGAGACTTGGAGGCTTTCTATGGTGTGTAGGAGACAACTGGGGCTCTGAATGCTTTAATACTGCCAAGACAAAGGAGATTGCTCAGCCCCAGAGCCTTCATTCCCAAAGCCAAAGCCTGTAAGATGCCCATGATGCGCAGTGCCCAAAGAAAAACATTGCACTGCTTGTAGAAAAGCAAAGACATGAAATTAAAACTACCCAATTATTTGCTAGGATTTTGAGGCTTCCTCCTCAGAGAAAAAAAACCTGTTTGGTAAAGCTCTTTATCCATAGGTTTCCTGTCACATTTTTGTTAATGGTCTGGATGATAAGGCAGGGTGTAACCTCAGCAAGTTTGATAAGAGAAAACAGGGAGGAGCAGTTGATGCACGAGAGAGCCATGCTGCCATCCAGAGGGAGCTCAACCAGCTGGGGAAAAGGGCTGACAGGAACCTCATCAACTTCCACAAGGGAATGCGCAAAACCCTGCACTTGTGGAAAAATAAAACAGCCTCCATGCACCAGGACATGCTGGAGGCCAAGGAGCCACAACACAGCTTTCCAGAAAAGGATCTGGACACCAGGCTGGACATGAGGCAGCACTCAGTCTCTATGAAGAAAGCTGAGAGAGCTGGGACAGTATAGCCTAGAGAAGATCTCCATCCCACAGATATCCAAAAGCCATCTGGACCCAGTCCTGGGAAATCTGCTCTAGATAATCCTGCTGGAGCAGGAGGGGTTGAACGAGAAAACCTCCAGAGGTGCCTTCAAACCTCAACCATTCTTTGTTTCTGTATCTCCTTCAAAGTGCTGGAAATAACATGTGTTATGAATCAGCAAATGCTGAATACATGTGTAACCTTTTCCCTTCTATTACCTGGAAAAGGCATCACAGAGAAAGGAAACCACCAGAGCAAGCATGTGTATATACATATGTATGTATATATACATATATAAAAATATAGAAATATAAAACCCTGTTTGAGATAGAATAATAGAAAAGCATCTAACACAGTAAATACAAATGAGGAATATTTAAAACTTGATTTGCTTGTGACTATTTCACTTCCACACACCATGTAAATTTACACGTTTCCTACTTCCTTACATTATCCGGAACTTTGTTTTTCATTTTCCTCAGATATGGACAGATTCTGATAATTTATAAAATCTGCCAGCAAGTTGATGCCAATTTTAGTCTATACATGATTTAGACCTGCTTTTAGTTTAATTGACATTTTGCATATTTAAAACACAAAAACTGGCCACTGAGGAAAAAGTACTCACTTTTAACAGGATCATGGAAATATTAGCAACAGCAGTCCATAAATCACTAAAAATGATTTTTAGATTCCCAGAGAATGAACAGCCAGCATGTCAAATAGAATGGAGGTTTGATGGAGAAGGAATGCGTTTTTCTGGGAACAATTATTTTGCTTCACAAAAAGGAGTCCTGTTATAAAGGTCAGTCCTATTCCAACATAAGCATTGGTTTTAGTGTTCCAGTTAATAATACAGTAAGATAAATATAAGAAAATTCATTCTCAGGCATATAAGTAACAGCGCCTTTACCAAATTAAAAAAAAAGACTGACCCCACGAAATTTCACCTTAGTGCTGTTAAAGGTAATGATAATTTCCTTCTACAAATCTCAAGGGGAAATAAGGGAGACATGCAGTTCTAATGTCAGCCTCCCAGGCCATGTCCTTCTCCTCAACTCAAAGACTGAGAAAAGTGGAGAAAGGCTCATGACTGGGCCGAGTAGGGACTGAGACTGCCTATTCTAGAAACACCAAGAGTGATTTAACACAGCAGAAATACTCTTTATAAAGAAAACCTAAGGTAGAACTATATAGGTCAGTATTTTGCTTCAGACTAGTTCTTATCCAAATCTGGCCATGGCAACTTGTGGTCACTATTACCTAATACTGAGCAGAGACTGGAAAATGGTTCAAGAGCCCTTTGCAAATTAGAACTAAACAGAGTTTTCAAATTGCTTTTAAAGTCACATCAAGAATTGAATTGTGAAGGTGAAAAATGTACCACTGCCTTCTCAGAAGTTCTGCACACAAACACAAGTTCCTCCCCTGTCACAACAGCTCAGACACCAGCTGCTCTGTAGCTAGCAAAGAAGGTACAGCTGATTTTTGGGAGCCTTTAACATATTAAAAGTTGGCTAAATCATCCTTAATCACAATTCATCATCTTAAGAGATGGGGCCTTTTCTGGGGTAACTTAATTCTTTGCCTAAATCTTCAGAGGGTCTCAAAATCCCATGCAGCCAGTAGATTCCCATTTGTGATTTCTCCATGCTCATCTCAAGACACTAACTTTCCAGTTCTAGTTGTGCTCAGCAGCTGTAAAACTCAGTTTATACTCATTACACACCCCTGAACAACTCTCTCAAGCTGGGGCGGACATTGCCCAAACAACAAAATCTTTTACAAACCTATGCCATTTGTGGTACTGCAACTTCAACTGCAACCCCACCTTGATGTACATGACACTGAAGAACCGAATTTGTTACTGCATGTTTTAAGGTATAATACAAAACTTTTGTTTACAACGTTTACCCATCATTACATCACATTCTTTGGCTTTACAGCATCCTGTTTAATGTTGGAGAATATCTATGTACCATAGCTGTTACTGCTCCTTCCCTCCAGGTTTTTGTTTCAGTCTAGGTTCAGTTTTGCTGCTATCAGCATTTTTAAAAATATTTTTTACGAAATGTCAACACAGCTGAAACTGGAGATGGAAGTGATCACGTGGCATGTCCTCTACCATCTGCAGGGAATTTAGGTGGATTCTTTTTCCCTCTTTATGAAAAACAGTGAGATTTGTTTGGTAAATATAATGCAAAATTGCCAAGGGTAACGTGTAAAAACCTGCAGGTCTGCACAGATTTTTACAACTTTCTAAATTCGTGTGCAACCTGGTTGGCCAAAAAGTGCCCAAGGACAGAGGAAGGTTAAGGCTGCCATGGAGAGGAAATCTAAACATCATCAGAGTAATGCAAACCTCGTGTGTGGCAGTAACTGGAGACAGCCACGCACAGCGAGATGGAGCTTTCGGCAGGGAGAGTTCAGCAGTGGGGCCATGCTGGTGAGTGAGAGGATGCAGGGCATTTCACCCAACAAATTAGCACAGGCAATGAGCAGACAAGGTACATCATCCTGCAGCATTTTAGGAGATTATTTAGATAACAACAACAGGAGACAAATACCCCTAATTTCTTATAACCATCCAGGGCAACACATCATTGTTACCATTCCCCACTAATAGTGTTTTGTGGGTTCTTAACATTGTTCATAATAAAAATGTCATATACAAATGTGACTATCAATAAAAAAGAAAGAAAAGGTTCTCTGTCACAAGTTTAATTCAGAGCAAGAGACCCCCCTGTTTAAATTTTACTGGTACTGAAAAGCTTATGCAAAGTGAAAATATATGGAAAATAAAGTAAACGAAACACAAAGTAATTTGACAGCTGGACTCTGGTTCTGCACTCTCTTTGCCAGGTTTGACCATTAGAGCTCAATCTCTTCCTCTTCCCTGCTGTCTCCAAATGGATTTTCAACTCCCTGCTGTTCTGTGGCACAGTTTCAACAGATGGGATAAGGAAAGTTGCCCAGCCAAACTAGCTTAAAGCTTGATGATGACAACACTTTCCTGGGCATGGGAGATGAGGGTTTGGATTACCTCTGGATGCAAATGTTACTGAACCTCAACCTTTTCAATGTCAGATGACTGTTCTCATATCATAGTGTTAAATGAGTGTGGGATCTGTCATCACTGTCACATCTCTACAAAAAAAAAAAAAAAAAAAAAAAAAAGGTAGAGCCTCTCTACTCTTGAAAATAAAAGGATGTCAGTGCACAAGGTATCACCAGGGTAGATGCTGCAGAAACTCAGTGTACCTGAGCTTGCAGGACTATTAAATCCTTTTGTGGAAATTTACATTACTAGCCCAAGTTCATCCAAAGTCCCAGGCAAGCAAGGATGGAAAAGAAGCAGAATGCTGACTCCCAGCTACCACAAGGGAATTCTCCTCAGTAGCCAGAGTGACCTGACCCTTCAGGTAAGAGTCTGCCCTTGGTCTACCTTCCACTGACTGTCAGATTACAACCAAGGAGTAGCTTACCTTGAGCAATAATGCCATGTTTTCACTCAAATCAGATTTCAAGGAAGGAAGACTGCAAGGAACAATTAGCATCAAAGTGCTACTCACATTACCAAGCCATCTGGTTTCCATTTTTACACTCCCAGCAATGTCACAGCACCAGGTTCGGATGAGACCATCCATTGTGCACAAGGCACAGGTAACTGCTTTGAAATCGAAATTGAATTTGAAACTGAACTTTGCAATATTGTTACACCCTTTCCTAGTTTGTCTCCTAAAAATTTTGCCAGTGCTGACAAACAGCAAGCAGTGAATAGGATGTCCTTCTGGGCTCCTGAATGACTTAGAAAATCAAGTGAATTTGTTTAAATTGTACCAGCAAATCCTTTCTTCGCTTGTTTTCACATGTGAAGCAGAATTGTGTAAGCAATGGTTTGTACACTTCCATAACTACCTCAGTGTTGTTCTTGTGCAAAGACAACTCCTTTAATGGAGGTTAAGCCATCAGTGGTAGTAACCAGATATTGATCCGATTTTCAGAAAAAGTAATTTTTAACTCTAGACTGCTCATGTTTCTTCTGCTGTGAACCAGCAGAGCAAACAAGTTCTGATTATGGCACACAGAAAGTTTAGGAGTTCAGGCATTGTCTCCTTGCTATGGAATGATACTTCCCAAGGAAGCAGCGTGGACTGAGAGATGCAGGTATGGGGTGGAGAGGAACAGCTCAGGGTGCAGTCCCAGCCCATGTGGCCTGGGTGCCTCATAAAATATTTTAGCTCATGTCACTATTATGACTCATTGGTGACAATTTGTTTGGGGTTTTTTTTGTTGTTTTTTTTAAGAAAGGTATGCATAAATTTCTCAAAACATATGGAAAACAAGGTTTTTCTTGAAACAAATTATGTTTGTTGAAGAATTCCTCCTTCCACACAGAGATATCTTTAGAAAGTCATCCTTTGCCATTTTCTTAAACTGCCCAATACTTTGGAGAAAGAATTTGAATATTTTGCATGTGTGTTCTCAGTAATGATTATCATTCCACCAACAGGACACCTAACTTGCCTGGAGGTCTTTAACCATAGAAAAAAGTGCATAGACTATAATTTTCAAGTGGAAATATAGGAATTATTAATATTTATGCTTCAAATATTTCTAATGCTAGTAACATGCTTTTCACAATACACGTCTCTCTTCAGCCACAATTCTCAGGCATTATGTAAGCTGCACTGTATTCCTTGCCACACAATCAATTGAACAAACCCATCATGGTTATAAATCAGAAATGACAGGATTAGAAAGCAATCACGAAGTAACAATTCCCATCTAACATGTTGCAATCACACAAAAGAATCCTATCAAAATTTCCTATGGTACTACCAAGGCATATTTACTGTGCTACCAATCTTCAGGACCCTTTTGCCCCTCAGTTTCTGACAACACACTAAGTCTCTGCTGATAAACCCATAAATGATAAATCAATGGTCCAGGGTACTTTAGAAGGCCCATTTTGAATTTAAAGCTAAACTGCCAGTAATAATGGCTTAGTAAATCTAAGCTACCTGAGAACTCCCTAGTTTTCCATTGATTTATTAATACAAAAACTGCAGATGTGACAGGAGCTAAAATGACCTGGATTAGCATTCATCTTTCAAACTATCAACCTTCAGGTTGGGGATTAAGTAATGAAGGGGATTAAGTAGTAAAGAGCTGGATTCAGTGGGTTTCACATCCCTGTTACCAGTGTAACAGGACATCATCCAGCACTAAGGAGTTCTCAAGGTACAAAAAGCTCATTTAAGTCCTGCTCTTCCCCATTCTGAAACAGGATTCCTATCTTCACCTGAAACGTTTAAAGATAATCATTCATCTGCTAAACTGCCTTTAATGCATTGAACCGCAACCAAAAGTAAAGGCGAAAACTTGGCATTAAATATTCCCTTCATTCTGGAACAATGATTTTAAAACTAGCGAAAGACTGAAGTATGTAATAGTAAAAGCAACTCGCTGCGCTTCCAGCCAAAACTGAAGGGGTGCAGATAACGCGTGTGACTGCTGCCATCTCCTGGTACTTTAGAGGTAAAACCGTCACAAATTATCCTTTTGGAAATTAATTTTCCTTTAGAAAAACGTCAGGTCTTCGAAGGAAGGGAAAAAAACCCAAACAAGAAATAGACACCATTTTATGTTCTACACAAGGAGCTTTCAAAACTCTCAAAATCTACAAGAATTTATTTCACTGTACAAGGCTGCCCTGCCAGGACACAGCTGCTCTCAAGCTAAATGGAGTTCTAACATTGGCTTAAGTAAAGAAACACCAAACCTCTTTCATTTCATAAAAGAAATAAGTACTCACCCGAGTTATTCTAATTCCAAAATATATTCAAAAAATTAACTGTAAAAATTTCCACATGGTGTTCAAAACCAAATTAAGGAAATCCCTTTGGGAAGCCTACTCATCGTATTAGATGTTATAGTGCAGATTACTGGCCCATACTGACTCATTTTAATATCCATTTCTTTTCATGAATACTTAAAGTTCAAGACAATCTTTCACAGCTGCACTACTCTCATTGCCTTTGGTGAAGGACGCAGCATTGCTATTTGTAATAACATTCCATGTTTTATGTTTTAAAAAACAGGATGAGCTAACTTGAAAAGAAATGCTGTGGTCATTTTGACAGCTGACAGGAGGTACCTGTACTTACTCTGCAAACTTTAATGTTACAAAGACTATTGAAACTTTCATTTCATAGACTGTTTTGTTATGCTGGAGAGAAGAGACCTGTCCACGTCCTCCAGAAGGTTAAAAAATAAATAATTAATGGGAATGAACTCTACAAGTGTCTTCTAGTTTGGTGAACAACTATGGGAATGTGACCTGGCTTGCCTCAATAAAAAAATGAAGGCATACCAGTGATTTGGATTGCCCATGGTTCAGTGGCAATTGCCATGGGGAAACAATCATTAAATGTTGCAGAAAAGCCAAGCTAAATAGGGAACATTTCCTTTCACAGAATGAGAATGAAAAAAATGGTGTCGTAACATCAAGCTGCAACTGACAAACAGAACAACGACCAAAGAGTTGCAAGAGACCTAAATTAAATCCAACTGGGATTTCACGTTCCTTATGAAAATGAAGGTTTTATCATGAGATAATTAAGGCAAGGACAGCCAACCCCTGGTGTGCCAGAACGTATAACTTAGCCTGTCATCTTGGTTCGTGAGAGTCCCTCAGAGTTGGTCAGGAAGCAGCCTGACACACATCAGCCACTAACCCACAGCAGCCTCCCTGGCAGGAGCCCCAGAACCTTCTTCCTGCCTCCTGCTGGACATTCCCTAACGGTAAATTATACGTACTGTCTATGGAGCACGGTCAGCAACATGAGGAAGGACTTGTGTGCGTGTCCCCATCACACCTGGCTGCAGCTTAGTTACAGCACAAAATGCAAATCTTTGTGGAGCAGAGGGGAGCACATCAGGGCAAAACCCAGGGGTAACCACAGTGCAGACTGGGGATAGAAAAGTGACACAAAACTCTGACATGCCATGTGCAGGAAGCTTAGAGTTTTAATAGAGGTCACCAACTCCTCTCAGTGCCTACCAGGTGAACCTTGTGAGAAACAAGGAAGAAGCAATTAAGTCTGTTGTTAATAGGTATATGCACTTGGTCATACCAACAACAAACCATCCAAGTTGAAACAGTCTAATTAACTTGGTAAACCAACAAACACTTGGATTTCCTTTCTTCTGTCTGGTTGTTTAACAGTAAGGCAGCTAGAGGAGAAATATGCTAAATATTAATCAAAAGCTCTACTATTCTTGCCTAGTCTCATGCTTTCAAGATCTTTTATTTATCACAAAAATGAGCAGCTCTCCAAAAGCAAAATGGACAAAAAGCCAAGTGTAGAAAAAACCCCAGAGGGCTGAGACCATTTGGGGATAGATAAATAGAGCACCATAGTACATAAGTTTTTAAGCAAAACAGCTGATATCCACAGCAATCCAACTTCTAAAAGCTGGGCTTTGGATGAAAAATGCTTCCATTATCACAGTCTTAGAAATACACCACTCTTACTCAGAAAATATTTTATTCAGAAGACTAATGTATAACACAATCACTAGTGATCAAGACACGGAATAAATTTCCCTTGGTTAAATTAAATTATTCAGGCTCTTTCAGAACTTCAGCACATGCCTTTAGGACTGTACCATTTGTTTTAATCATAGCAGCCTGAACCCTGAGGCAAACCATACTTCCTCTTGGATCAAAAACTGGAACCAACAAAAAGCCTTGGCTTTTGAGCAAAAGTGTTCTATTACAACAAAATAAGCAATCACACCATCAATTCACTCTCTTAGCAGCTAGCCCGCTGCACTGTGTAATGATCACATTATTTTTACCCTCAGTATAAATATTTCTGTTTTGAACATAGCTTCATCTTAAGATTGTTCAATTTGTTTCTTTCAAGGGTAATTCAGGCATCTAACACAGATATGTCTTAGATGATAATATCAGATAATGCTTTGGAAAAATCACATTCAGGGAATGATTTCATTTGTAGCTCTTCTGTGCCCAGCAAATCCATTAATTTTCATCTTCTTGCCTATTATTGATTTTGTCAGCTAATTAACTGGCTACCTTATTACTATCCCAGCAGACAGTAACTGCCCCTGTTCATATAATTGAAATACTTCAACATTTACTTGTTTTGCTCAGTCTCTTTTACCTGTTAACCTCTGCCAGAGCCTCCTCCAGGTGATGGCCACTGCTGGTTGCAACATCTTCCTTGGCCTCCCTGTAGTAACAGGACTGAAGTTGTTTAACTAAGTAGCAAATTCCCTTCACCAAGACAGCCCAGCAACCCAAACGCCTCTTAACCCTTTTTTTGTTTGAGTTGCTATAGATTGAAGGAAAAATTGTGTTTCCCTCTGCTTTCCCAGGTTCTCTCCACCTGCCTCTTAACCTCTTCCACCTGCTCCTAGAATATTTTTATTTGAAACAGCTACTACATGATTTACATCGTGAATACCACCAAAAAAAAAAAAAAAATCATAAACAAAGTATTTGTTCAATTCGTACCTGGAAAGTAACATTTTTACTTCATAACGTCGAGTGCATCTAGGCAAACGCCGAAACCGAAGTTCCCACAGGAATCTCATGGCGCAGCTCCTCACTCGCTCCACCCCGGCTCCGCGCTCCCCTCAGCCCCGCCCACAGACGCAACTGCACCGAGAGCCGGCGGGGAGTTTAACATGAAGGACAAAACCTTCCCTTCCCACCAGGTAGCCGCAGGACCCCGCAGGCTGCAGCCCGTTTTCCATGGATAAGGGGCACAGGGAATCGCGAC
>VZTJ01002878.1:266251-357968 GCA_013397795.1 Orthonyx spaldingii | reverse complement strand
AGGGAAGCTCGGTGGGATGGCCTGAGGCGGGCGGCGCGCGCCCCCCCCAGCGCGGCGGCGCGCGCGGGAAGGGGCGGGGCCGGATTCGAACCGGGCGGCGGGGAAGCGGCGGCCATGGCGGCGCAGCAGCAGCTCGGCCGGGAGCACCAGGGCATCACCCTGCGCGGCAGCGCGGAGCTCGTCGCCGAGTTCTTCTGTGAGGGGGCCGCGGGGACCGCGACGGGGGACGGGGAGGGAGAGAAGGAGAGCGGGAGGGAAGGTGAGGGGGGTGGGAGGCCGCGTCTTGTGGGGCGACATGGCCGCCGGCTGGGGCGTGGGGGGGTGTTGTGCACATCCCTCTCCCTCTCCGTCGTGCAGCCTATGGAATCAACAGCATCCTGTACCAGCGGGGCATCTACCCCCCTGAGACCTTCACCCGCGTGCAGAAGTACGGGCTCACGCTGCTGGTCACCACGGACCCCGAGCTGGCCAACTACCTCAACAACGTGACGGAGCAGATGAAAGGTGCGGGCCGGCGGCGGGGCCCCCCCTGCGGAATCCCTGCCGCGGTTGTCGCGCTCTAAGTGACGGCCGTGGCTTCTTGCAGAGTGGCTGTACAAGTGCATCGTGCAGCGCCTGGTGGTGGTGATCTCCAGCATAGAGAGCAGCGAGGTCCTGGAGCGCTGGCAGTTTGACATCGAGTGTGACAAAACTGCAAAGGATGACAAGTGAGTACCGCGGCCCCTCCACTCCTGCTCTTCCCTATCCCGAGTAACCAGTGCAGGCACAGGATCAACACCGTGGACTTGTTCCTTCAAACCTTTCTTAGTGCCCTGCCCTCTGTTTGCAAACCAGTCATCATAACCACCAACACAGAAACAATAAACAACAATAAAGGGAGACCTGCTGTCACTTAACTTTACTAAGGACTTAAGAGTGTGACTACTCTAAAAATACTGTAGCAAACAGAATACCACAGCTTAACAAAGAGAACTGTATTTAGAGGAAATTCAGCACCACAGAAGTTTTTTCTCTTACCGTAAGAGTTTTCTTATTTTTCCAGTGGACCACGAGAGAAATCTCAGAAGGCAATTCAGGATGAAATTCGCTCTGTCATCAGACAAATAACTGCCACAGTAACCTTTCTGCCACTCTTGGAATCTGCCTGTGAGTATTCCGAACTGCACTAAAGAAATCAAAGGTTTTTGAAAAACCTCAATAACTTTCCAACTTTAGAAAATATTTTCTGGTTTTCTGAGGCTTTTTAATTATTACACATAGAGTACCACCAAGTTTTTGAGACAGCACTTTGTTAGACTGAGATCAGGACAGAACTTGGGTGGCTTAGCAAACCTGAGGAAATTAGTATGTATGCCCCAAGGAATGCAAGTTTTCATCAATAATTTGTTCATATGAAGCGTTATACGGAGCTCAGCTCCACAGCATTTTAACATGTTTAAAAAAACATTTATGACACTCACTTGAGAAAACTAAAATGGCTTCACATAAATATAACTATTTTTTTTTTCACTAAAATGGCCTCACATGAATATAATTTAACTATTTTTTTCACATAACTAGTATCACTGTAACTTCTGAAAACCTTGGTCCTCGTCTCAAGTTCTAGAAGATGCATTTGAAACCTGCCATCTCCTTATGGTGAATTTATTCTCCCTTGCTCCCAGGTGCCTTTGACTTGCTGATTTACACAGATAAAGATTTGGCAGTGCCAGAAAAGTGGGAGGAGTCAGGACCACAGTTCATAGCCAATTCAGAAGAGGTTCGGCTGCGTTCCTTCACTACCACAATCCACAAAGTCAACACCATGGTGGCTTACAAGAAGGATTCTGTTCCCTAAAATGCAGGGGGAAGTTTTCTGTGTGTAAATATCCTGTCACCTTGTACAGTTCCTGTTCATCATGCAGCTAAGCCATGAACACATCATTACTGTTCTCTTGATGAAGTTATGACAGGGAGAAGGACAACATGCTTGTCTGTGATAATGTGACACTAGACTAAGCTGGCATCATTTTTAAAGAGGCTTAAAAGTATTCATGCCAATAGTTCAATTCTTACTTGACTATATGAGCTAAATTAAACCACTGCCTCTGCTAGAAAAACTGCCTAAATCTAGGATTAGCTGCTAGAATTGTGTTCAGAACCTGTAATTTTGTATTTTATTTTAAACTGCGTTCTGTTAGCAGGCTTAAATTCTCTGTAGCAACTAAAAAAACACCTCATTCCTAGTGTATCTGTTCTCATGTTAAAAGCCTGAGCTGTTTTATTGCCAGAAATAATCCTAAAATTAATCAACCAAACAATTCTTGTACCTCTCTACAGTGGAAGCAGCTGTTTATCAGGCAAACTTTAAATACATGAAGCCTTGTATTTTGATGAGCACTGGGCTCGAGTTCTGGGGACAGAGTTTTCTGTGTATGTGTGTACTGTCTGTCCAGCATTTTCTATGTTTGTATTCTTGTTTTACAGAATAAAGCTTCGAGTTTTATAGTGTTCTCTAATTCAGAGTCTGCAGTACTTCGTCTTTCAGATGGTTTTATGAATGCTACATCCTAGTTTATAACTGTCACACAAGTAACACCCAAAAGGCATCCTCCTTGTGTTGTTACTTGTTTCCTTCCTGAGTCTCCACACCAGTATAAAATACAAAATCCATTCATGGATTAACAGTTAGCCCCCAGCTAAGTCTTCAAATAACAGTATAAATAGTCACAGTGACCTCATGATAAAGCACAGTGCCTTCTATATTTGTTACACAGCACAGGACCCCTCATGTGTTCTTACCCGTTTTTGTAGTGGAAGAAAGTAGGGATTTAAAACTCCGGAACTTTCAGACTCTTCCATGGTTTTGTTCACTTCACTACATTCATTCCAGTGAAAAGTGTTTAACTCTGTTTTTTCCACTCTTTTACAGTGATGTAGGACTTTCTGTTATAATAATATCATTTCAAAAATTTATTTAAAAACGATTGATTACATGTACCCCATCCCACGACTGTATTGCAACCTTTTTGGGCTTTCCTATTTCCAGGAAATAATTTTCTTCAGCAGTCCCAGTCTAGCAAAAGTGAAAAAAAGGCAGTCCTCTATAAATCAGGAGCACAAAAATCATCTTTTTTTTTTCTAAATAAATACAATCTAGGTACTAGTTACATTATTCACTGCTAGGGCTTGTGCTACAGTAACAGAATCCCTGGTGTTTTCTTTTGCCTGTCAGCACAATTGTGGTGACTGCACTACCCCTTCACCCCTAGAAGCAGGTGCACTTCAAAGAGTGAAGTCTGCAGTGGGGAGCATAAAAACCCTCTTATTTTATAGAGATGTAAAAGTAAAGTTGCTCCAAGAAGCTCATTCTTGTACCAAACAGAACTGATCTTTAAGAAGGACCAGCCCGAAGTCCATCGTTATCTCTGTATTTCTTCTTTTATAGAGGCACCAGCAGTCACGAGAAGTAGTAAATCATTGTATGTAAGTAATGTCCATGAAAGGTACATGTGAAAAGGAACAGGTTGTAATCCTGAAGTTTTCACAAAGACCCTGCAAAATAGGAAAGAAAATAAACAATTAAGTCAGATAAATCTCCCAGAAACCAAGTCTTTATGGAGGTGTCCAACAGGATGTGCTGATTGCTAATGGGACCTAAACTCTTCATTAGTTTCCCCTATTCTGAGGTCACTTCTGTAGAGTGACAATCGAAACCAAGGGAGCCCCCCTCCATCTGCAGTGACAGGATGGTTCCTTAGGAAAGGGAAGGAAGGGTAAGACTCAGAATGAACCCAGCAGGCACTGCTCACCTGACTAGTTGAGCTGACGGATGAGCTGGTTGATTGCTTCACCTCTGTAGCCAGGCTTGCCCATCTCCTTGAGGAAACCCACTCTGTTCCGCGACGCGTGGCGAGCCACCGACAGATGGAACGGCCACAGAAAGCTGGTCACTCTTTTGAAATACTTCCCAGTTGAGTAAATTTCATGGATAAGATCTTCCAGGCAAATAATATCACAGCCCCCTGCAGGAGAAAAAAAAAAATAAAAAAATGAGATGCCCAAGTGTATCATCTTTCCTCACACTACTCCAGAATTGCCAGTTCTCCAGTTTGGCAATATTTTGCCTCTCTCTACTCGCCCAAGTGAGACTGTAAACTCTCAACATCAAAGTCCTCAGTTTTCTCACCCTCTTCCTTACCTAAATGTTGCTCTATCAGCATGTTGTCTGTCAAAGGCACCTTCTTTTTCTTGATCTTGGCTTGGCCCCGTTTCAGGATGAGCTCTCGTACAGATTTCAAGTTAGGCTGTCTGCACAGAAACAAAAATCAGGTTCTGTAACAGAGAGACAGGATGCACAGGGAAGCCCCATCCCACTTGCTCGTGCAGAGGTGGGAAAGTAACCAAGTCATGTCGAGAACAATGAGAAAAGGGACAATAACAAGGTTTAGATATAAAGTTGATTAAGTTTCGACCACTACTGGAGAAGTAAGGGATGTGTGACACTAGCTGGAGAACCCAATGGCCCCCAAGCCCCGGGAGTGGTCCGTACCCCCACGCCACATAAGGCTCCACGATCCGCAGCATCTTCAGCGACAGCGGGCTCAGCTTCACAAATATCCCAGTGTAATTCTTCTTCAGCTGCAGCAACTCCATCACTCTTTTCACCCTCTTAGTCACTCCCTTAATACTGAGGGAAAAAATGTGTATTACTAACCACATTTCTCTAACAGAGCAACAAACGGCCTCAGATCACCTGCAAGGAGACAGGTCTGGGTAGATCCCACTGCCTTGGCATGGAAATGACACACCAAAGGGAAACAACAACAAAGGAAGGAGTAGGGGAAGGTTCTTACTCCACAATCCTCACGACAAAGGCCAGTTTGTTCTCCTGAGGAGACGCTGCCTGCCCAGGCCTCTGCTCCATGCGCCTCAGCCGGGTGTCATCCCGGCGTTTGCGCCACGCATCCCGAACAAAAGTCTCCAGGCGCCTGAACTGGATCTGTTGCCCCTTCTGCTGCTACAGACAAAAGGAAAACAAAATATCACCCATCCCAACAGTCTCAGAGGTTTACATTTGAAAGGCCAAATGAAATGCAGAAGTAGTGAACAATGTTCTTTCAGCTTTGGAAGCAGTAAGAAGAAAATTAATTTGATTATCTAGGCCCAAGGGAGACAGAACTGAGGGACAACACATTTACACATAACTATTATTTATGATTAGTGAACAAAGCGCTTTTCCCCAGGAAAAATGTAAACTAGGGAAAACAGAGCAAGACCCAGGATACTTCTAGGCATAGCTACACATAAAGCTCAACTATGGCTGGGAAAACCAGAAACAACATCTGGGCAAAACAGATGCTACAGCAATACCCTGGTGTGAGTCAAAATTACCCCCCAACACAAAATAACTGCATTTAAAGTCCTCTTCTATACAGGCACACATGCAAAAAAAATTTTCAAACATTCAAGGACCTATTAAGTGTTGCTAATCTAAACACAGAACGTCTGGCACACCTGATAAAAAGTCTTTTCATTATTACTGGAAAATGTAAAGCTCCTTTTTTAAATTAAATAGATGTTTACATGCCTCTCCTTAGCTTACAAATGAGTACATCCACCTAAGTCATAGTGTTTGCTCATACAACTTGAAAATGCACAGCATTACACAATTATATTTAAGATACTCTACTGGTTAAATTAGCAGACCATTTTAAATTAAAAAATCTAATGTTGTGTGTCTTCTATTTCACCTTGTAAATCACCCGTGAAATTGGTCTGAATTTTCAAAGCAGACAGACCTAATCACAGTCTCATCACTAAGGTCATTTTTCTAATGAGAATCTTAAGGAGTGGCTACTTAACATTATTGCTTATGCTTCCATTTCCACCTTGGAAATACAGCAAACCACTGATGTTTTTAAAAATGTAAACACAGTATCAAACAAAAATGGCAGGAGTTTTGCACATAATCCCACAGGATTCACTGGGAAACCTTTAAGACAGACACCTACTGTATTAGCTAAGGTTCACCACAACAGGTCTCAAATTAGGAATTACAAAGGTTTGCTGTGCTGTGCCAGTCTGGAAATGGCACAGTGTGCACAGGGAGTGTCTGCACTAAAACATGTGCCACCCCACGCGCAGAAAAAGGCTGCACCATGACCTGTGCTGCTACAACAGATAAATAACTCTAAATGCACCCTCAGGAAAGCACAGTTTCCACGCAGGGCTACAATGCAAAGGTAGTTTCAGACCGTGAAATCCCAGGACAGCAGAGACAACGCAGCAGCGCTGCAGTGTCCCACTTCTGCCTGCAAACACCTGATCACCACTGATCCAACAGGAATAAGTCACGGTCTTCCGCATATTTCTGTTTCAGTGTAATAACCTGGGAAGTTCTGTCCTCTTTAAAAGGCTCAGAGACACACGGAGTAGATGTTGAGGGACTCAAGCTCCCCTCGGAGGTAACCCCGAAGATGATCCCTGCCCACCCGCCGCGCTCGGGCACCCCCCTCGCTGACGGGGCCGATCACTCGGATCATTTCCGTACGATTTCGAGGAATTGCGATTCCCTCCTCGAAAGGAAGACGAGCTGCGGCTGCGGGACCAGTGTGTGCCGGGCCCCGCCGTACCTTGCGCTTGTTGAGCAGCGCCTGCTTGGCCTGGGTGGCCTTGATGGCCAGATACGCCTTCCTCTTCTTCAGCAAGTTCTCCGGCACCAGCGGGATCCGCCGCCTCGGCCTGCGGGCGGGACAACCCGGTCACATCCCGCTCATATCCCGCATCCCGACCCCCCCGGACCGCCCCCAGCCCCGTGGCCGCGCGGTGCCCGCGGATGGCGGCGGATTCTGCCATCCCTCCCCGCCGCACTCACTCCTCCAGCTCCACCATCTTCCCGGGCCGCCGCCGCGCAGGCGCCGGGCCGGGGCGGGGCCGGCCGCTCCTCCTCCCTCAGGCGCTGCTCTCCTGTGCTGGGGATGCCGGAGCGACGGGACCTTACAACACTCTAAATGAGCCCGCTTCTGTTTTGACACCTAAAACGTGAAAATCTGTATTTAGGAGCTCGATCCCAAAGGGCCAGGAAGAGCACAGCCCTCGGTGGGTGAGCAAACGCAGCTCCCCATCAACTTTTGAATAGGAGACACAAAGCAACAAGCTTATGAAATAAATAATGTGAAGCTTTTCCCGTAACTACACAAATTTCACCCTGACGTATAAAAATAGCTGGAATCCCTGGTAGCTCACAACAGAGAAAGTGGCCCATTTAAATCAATAGATGAGTGTGCTTTGTTTAACAGGAGGGAAATGCAAACAGGGTATTTCATTATTAATGGCAAGGAAACAATAAGTAAGTAAATATTTGAATCGCTGTTGCTATGACAGGTTGCCCCAGTACAGCAACATTCCTAGGCTGACTCGTTAAACTTTAACCTGTAGTTATATTTTTTTTAATGAATGGATATTCAAATGTTCCTGTTTGCAGGGATATCCAAGAAAATTGTTGCTACTTTCCTAGAGAGCAACCTGTTGTACACTGACCTTCAGCACTCTGAACTCCTGCATGCAAAATGTTAGGGCTCTGATTCCAAAAGCCAAGTCAGGAGATGAGGTGGGATGTCAGAAGTCCATGAAACGTCTTGCCATATTTGCTCACTCCATGGGTATAAAACCCCATTAAATTAATTTCAAATCCCACAAAATCTTTATTGGCACTGTGTGCAGTCTCAAAACAGCAGAAGAGTTTCAAGTCCATCACTCATCATTGAACCGTGCCCCAGTCTGAAATCTGTCTGTAATAAATCCCCTATAAAAAGAGGCAAAGAAATTAAATTAGGTTTATTTCACCAAACAATGGTCTAATCTTTTGAATATTTTAATGAGGAAAGTAGCTTGTGATCTTAAATTACGCCCATTTTCAGATCTTTTACGGAAAAAGCTTATACGATTTGGAAAGATGCCCAGGAACTACTCCATACACACACTCAAACCAATAATTAATAGAGAGAAAAGCTGGATGATCCAACACTTTCTTTCATGAAAGTAGCAATCATATGGAGATAGACTAATATTTCATAAAAATATTTTTGAAAAACACTGTGGATAGATGCATGGGTTTATTCTTTTCAAAATAAGCTTCCTTAGGATGGGCATTTTTGTCAGAAATCCTGCAAATTCACTGCAAAAGGAGCAGTCTGGGTATAATGAAGACACGTGGATGAGACTAATGCAGGTGTGTACCTAATATGTCAAATTGAAAAGGCTAAAAAAATAAAGTTTTTGTCTTTGTGTCTCCCTGGAAAAAAAAATAGTGGGGAAAACCAATTAATTCTTTAGTGCCATTAATTTACCAGCATTAATGGAAAATACTCCAGTTTCAAAAGCTTGATTTTACTATAACTATTGTGAATACTTCCCTGGAAGAAAAGCAGACTGCTAATAAAGCCCTGGCACTATCTGCAGTTATTGTCCCTGGAAATTATATCTGGTGATTTAAGTCACAAATATTAAATTACAGATTTATGTCTGTCAGAATGTTCTGACATTCTAAAAGAGTGGTGGTACCTATTTACAAGCTTCCAAAGTGAAACATTTGTAAGAAATAAAATGTAAATTGATTTTGTTTTACTTCTAATGCACTTGTAAAGGCCTGGTTAATGACCCCGAAACAGAAAAATTGTTTTTCAATTACAATAAACAGCAATGAAAATAATTTCTTCTTCTGTCTTGTCTACAAGACAGTGCACAGAGTGTCTGCAATTTGAATGTACTACAAATTTAATTGTCTCTAAAGAAAAGTGGAGGTAAAAATAGGCATCATTATATATGGTTCTCCACAGGTCTCTGTGACCTCTCTCTTTCTTCCACAGGGATGAAAAGCTGCATTTTATTTGTGAGAAAGACCGATTCAATTACAGCTGAGATGAAAGACAGTGAGAACAGAATAGGAGTCTTCCCCACACTCAGTAACTGGGAATCCTACCTCCTACTAGATTACTTTTTAATTGAATCTTCGAGATAATTATGCCATTTAGGCTGTGAAAGCATATTAATAAGTACACCACAGCATAAACTATTCATAAAAATACTACAGACTGGGGAGCCATAAGAAGAGATGGAATGGAATAACCTAATTAGGAATTTTATCATGTCAATGTAGACAACTTAATAGAAGATGCTTTGTATAGACAGATAATGCTCTCTGTCCTCAATGTCAGTGATTCTGATACAATGATGGTGGGTGGTGGACGATGACTTTTACTTTTTTTTTTTTAAAAAGAAAGCATTTAATTATTTTTACTTTACAGTATTGTGGTTACTGTCACAACTACATAAAACCCTTTTGCAAGTTCAGTTTTGGAGACCAAAGAAACAACAGGCAGCTGTTGTTTCAGCAGAAACAGCAATCAGAAAAGGATTAAAACATCATAAGTGAGAAGTGACCTGCAGTAGTTAATATAAAATGGGGATGTAAGGGTCACCTATAGCTTTATCCCAAGAAAGGGGCTGTGTCCCTACACATGGCAGAAACAAAGCAAGGGAGGAGGTAGTTGCAGGATTTTCCTTATGGCACAGCAGAAGTCCTTGTAAGGCTGAGTGCTAAGGCAATGAGATGGCAGATAAAAATCAGTAAATAAAAGTGCAGCAATGATTCACCAATTTTTATATGAAATGATGGGCTCTAGGCTAAATAATAAGCTTGGGGGTAGGATTTTGGAATTATTAGAGATAGATAAAAATAGCTTAATGCTTAGAACAACAGAACAGTAACTGAAAATTATTAGGGAAGGGATAAAGAACGAAGCAGAGTCTGAGTCCACAGTGTAGCCTCTCACACCCACATTTTGGCTGCTCCAGCTTTGGTCAGTCATCTTTCTTCTATCTGTCCATCCCATACCTCCACCCACCTTTCCCCAAGACAGACTTGGGAAAGGTTCAAAGAAAGAAGATCAAACACAGGGAATAGTTTCCATCTGTGGAGCAGTTACATAGACTGGACCTGCCAGCTGAGAGAAAGGTGTCTGAGGGAAGATGAAGTAGCCTGTAAAATGATAAATGCTGGGATAGGTGCTCCCTCTTTCTTTCAGCACAAGAGGAAGGGAACCTCGGATGAAGGTAGCAGGAGGCGGGTTCACAACAAATAACGTGGTTTTTTCAGCACATGAACTTGTAGTGAAGACCCAGACCTCTTGGCCACCAGAGGAGTTATGCATTCCAGCCATGCCTCCCCATCCACCCCTCCCTCCCCAGTGGATCTTGCCTTTCTATTAGCTCAGCTCTAAACTTTCCATTTAACTGAGATCTATCCCATTTTGGATTTGCCCTTGCTATTATAGCACAACATTGGAAAAGGCAGACAGAAATCAGGTTCTTTGCCTGCATACAGAAGGGCTCATTTAATCTGAATGCACGCCCTTCTCCCCTGTTCACCTGCACTGCATCCCATTTTCCTGCCTTTGAAGTCCATCCTTTCCAATCTTTAAAGAGCTTTGGATAAATGAATCCTGTTCCTGCAGTCATCTATTATCAGCCTAAAAGCTAAAAGGATGAGGAAAATTTGCTAAAAACCTGAGGAGAGGTGGAATAAGCAAGAAGGGGATCAAGGAGCTGGTGAACTCCAGGTAGCATGGCCTGGACCACAGCTGTGGAGAGCACCTGCAGCAAGCAAAGCCCAATTGCTTGGTTCCAGCAGCTTGGAGCATTACTGTCCAGTTGTAACAGGGATCAATCAGCTGGCAGACTGAGACTGCAGGGGCACTCCATCACCTGGAAAAACAAGGGGTATGAGACGAGGGGAATGCCTCAACAGGAGTAAACCACAGACATCCAAAGCAACTGTGCTGCTTCTCTGTGCTGTGCTCAGCAAGACTTGTTTCTTCCCTGCGAGTTTTCCACAAGCCCTGGCAAGATCAAGGCCTTTCTATGTCAGATGCTGTGTTCTCACATCTGAGAGAGTTTCTGACTCAAGAGACTACACTGGGATAGAGCTAATAAAGAAAAAGCAGTTCCTGTTTCTAAACCAGTCAGCAGGATAACAAGGCTGTCTTGCTAGTTTCAATTTTCTATATACATATTAATTACACTGTAAGTTAGTTTTTGATATGCTGTATAGAAAAAAATAAAAGATTCAGCATCTTTTTTCCCTGTTTTTTAATAGTGAGAATAAGCTTCTCCCTGTCAGTACACAAACCCAGTAGTGGAAGAAATCACTCAGGTGCAGGTGTACTTCAAACAAATGTTAATTATCAAAATAATCAAATAATTGTCAAAACATTAATTATCAAAACAGTATCTTCCTCCTTTGCACCTGACACACTGCAGTTGTAGCTGAAAAATACCAACAAACACATGCAATTTTTTTCTTTAAACCAGTTTTGTCAAGTCACTGCCTAATGCAAGAGTTGGTGCTATGTGACGAGGCAGAGCTAATTAGGCAGGTAGATTTTATCAAAGAAGACAAGGCTCCTAAATCTGCAGCAGAGGGAAGAACCTGACCTACTTTGTGCATATCCTGGTGCTTTCATTGCAGGTGTTTTCACAGTCTTCCTAAATTCCCCATATAGCTAATGTAGAAAGGCTTTGTGTGTTTTCATACTGCTTAATTTAATTGCTTTAACTCAGGTTTCAGTATCTTCCTGTCACAGCAAAATCATTCCTCACAGCCTTTTAGACAGAAGATGGAAATCAATACCTTCAAACTTGCTCCGTTCCCAAATCTCAAAATCTCTATTCAGAAGCACTTTAATATGAAGAAAGAATGGGAGATGATGGCATCTCCATCTCCCATTCTCTTCAGCTCCAGACTGGCTCCCTTTTGGGGAGATAAGCTTCAATGAAAACACGTTATCTGCAGGTTTCAGCATGGAGATAACAAGGTGCAGCGTGCTGGATTGTCAACATGCACTGCTGCAATGTGATCCTGCTTCTGGTGTCAGGAGGAACAGGGGTCAGGAAGAGGTGCCGCTCCGAGGCTGGGGCTGGAGCTCAGCTCCAGGGACTTACCACAGCTGTTTCCAGCTCCTGGCAGGGCAAGCCCTGGCACACTCCTCTCCTTCCCTTTGTATCCTGATTTCTATGGGAAAGAAGTGCACATGCAGGGCAGGAAAGAGCCAGGAAACATTCCTGCCACATCCTAGTGAGGCCTAAGAACTGCAGACTACATTGCAGCATAGACTTGTATAGCCCAGGATGTGCTGTAGCCCCAGTATTTCGTTTTGATTCTGATAAGGATTTAGTTTAAAGAGGTCACTTCTTCATCGATACTTCAAAACCTGGAAGGCACTGCTGGAATGCAGCCCTTTTATCTGTTTGTAATGATCTGAAGACACCTGGATTTAGTGGTGTTTTATTATTATTATTATGGATCACCCACCAGATGGTTTCAATAAAAATACTTCAAATGATGAATGGCTCATGAATTCCTCACATCGCTTTAAGAATTTGCTTTTCTGAATTTGCATTGTGGAACTGCTCCCTCGGGTGTGAGTTTTTTTGTTGCTGATTCTCTTCTCCAGTTTACAAGACACCACATCTACAAGCTGCCTTCTGAATAATCACATCTACCTTGGAAGTGTGGACACTTCTGCCAGCACACACAGGCACTTCCACTGCTTTCTCATGCTACAAACAGAAATTCACTGGAAAATTAATGTAAGGTTTTCCATATGGAGCTAAAAGGGAAATTGGGGGGATTTAGTGGAACAAATGGAAATATTTTTTTCTTCATTCAGCCCTAATTAAAATTAATATCACTTTGGCTCCAACTAACCCCACTGCCTGTGAGGAAATGAGTAGTTCAGCCTAGCAGCTCGTGGAGCTGAGACGCTGCTGCACATATGGTCCGTGTATCACGGACTGTTCCTGACAAGAGCCCAGATGGGTTACAGCAACCATGCAACAGAGACAGCCTTGCTTTAGCCTCACTTGTTGTTGTTATTAACTTGTTTCTCAGTTTCACTCTACTTGTAACTGTGAGATATTTGTCTGTTGTCTATTTGCACCTTAGGCGGAGTCTCTTCAGCTCGACTGTAATTCCTCAGTGCTTTCTTGCTGCCCCTCTTTCAATGACACAAGTTTTGCTATACCAAAGAAGCCTGACCAAGAACTGTGCATCTTTAACTGACTCCTCCAAACATCTCACATCCTTGCTGCAGCAGTGGCATTAATAACCCCTGTCACACCTCACAGTCCTTTGGGAAGCTGCACTATCTGCCAGTAAACCTTTTCTTCACATTATTCCCTAAGTGGCCATTAAAGAGTCTTTCACAAAAATACATACAACAGGAAACATTCTTCCTGTTCTTTTTTAAACTCGATTTTGAATAGAAATATCTATTTTGTTGTTTGTATGCTCGATAGGTTCTGTGGCTGTTGCTCATAAGGTGTGAAATATTCCCCTTCATCCCTTCCAAATCCTATTAAAATCTAGTCCTTAAATTACTGTTCCCCTGAGCTTAACCCATTTTAATAAGTTTTAAATGCTTATTTGGTTTCTATAATTCATCATCCATCTCCTAAATCTCTTTCCTTGCTTTAGCATACCCTTTGGAAGACACATGCCCAGAATATATTAAGAAAAATAATTACCAGTGGTGCAAATGTAACAGTTTAAAGGCATTAAATGGGAATTACTGGGCTTCTGAAATGCAAAGCACATGCCCATGCCAATTCTCTTGCTGGAGAAGATGGGATATAGGTAAGAAACTGAGGGGGTTTTGCTTTGTTAGCAATCCATTTTATGCTTGCAGTTCTTACACTGGTGTCAGGCAGAAATTAAACATGGTATGTGTAGCAGAACGTTTATTCATGAAGCATGAGAGTATCAGTCTATTGGAAGCCAGCACAGTTTGGTACCTAAAAAATACCAGTAGCTTCTCATATTTTTGTATTTGTGGTACCTGAGCACTTCATAGAAATGTCACACTGCATTGACTGGAGGGACTGAATCAGAAATTTCACCACTCCTCTAGAGCTCCCCTACCTTCCACAAATGCATTTTAAGCTGAAATAGCAGCTTTGGCCACATGTTCTGACACTGTGTATTTTGTTACTTTCTGTCGTCAAGTGCTGGATCTTTATTATGCTGACTGTAAAAGGGGATAAAAAAAAGAACTATGCTAGATCTTAGTTTATATAACACTAATTTAATAGGGAGCTATTAAAGCACAGCTAAAATAGAAATGTGCCCTTTAGCCCAAAACTTAATTTCAGCTGAACTCATGTTCTTTCCAACATAACAGGAGGCCCATGCTAATTCTGTAAAAATGAACTTTTTAAGTTACACTTACTTATTAGTAGCATTTTCATTAGAACTGGGAAAAAAAAAAAAAAAAAGAAGAAAGAAAAAAGATAAAAGCTTAAGCTTAAATCTTTAAGCAAAAATATTTCCACAGATATATTACTTGCCTAGGAAATTATTCACTCTTTAAAAGCTATTACTTATTGGGATAGTCATAACTCTTTGTGATCTTTCCTTTTTTCATTTTGGTTGTTTTAAACATGCTTCTTTTGAGAAACTTAGTGTCTTGATTTTACTGAAACCTGAGTTAGGCAGTTTCTTGGGAGAGAATTTACAAGGCAATAGGTGCTCTGGTTTGTGTTAAATTAAGTGTATGTAACACATGATCCCATGATCAACATGAGAGTTGGACACAAAGATCCCATCTCCACAGGTGGGCAGTGAAATCCCAGCCTGTAATAAACAGATATATTGTACACAGTAGATAAATATTTGTTGTACCAAGTCTCATAGTTGCTCCTCTATTATTTTTTCCACAATCTCATTAAAACTGGATTATGTCTTAATACTGCTTTATTGTCTACACTTTGCCTGCACAACAGCACAGCGAGACTGTTACTTGAGATTTTGAAACTCTTTCACACTGACATAGATGAAATGACCCTGAATTCTTGTGGGGGCAGAACAAGAGAAGGAATAGATGACCACAGAAGCCTGGCAAGGATGAAAATGGTCCTTGGCTTCCATAATGGGACTGGAAATTCAAAAAGAAACCAAGGAATAAGCAGCCCTAGAAATGCATCTTCACTTACCAATGTTACTACATCAAGTCAAGAAATATTTGCAACAAAATAAGCACTGGCAAAGAGCTCTGTTTCCCCAGAAAAGGTCTTCACGTCTCTAAATGACTCAAGGGTTCACCTGAAAGCGAGGAAAAACCTGCTGTGGTGACCAGTTCTGTGCACTTTATCACCAGCTGTAGGAATTTCCCATAATTATGCTCTGCAAGTAAATTACCGTCAACACAACAAACACATGCAGACATTAAATGTGAACAGAGAGGCATCTGGGATCTTTGAAGAGACAGAAAATGTAATGTGATTAGAGTTGCTCAGAAGATAGCTATGACAGAACTTCCTGTTTGAGAAGATTGTGCCCACATGTCCTACCAAGAATAATACCAAACAATAATTGACATTTCTGCAGGGCTTTCGGCCCAAGGAGCTTAGAGATCAGAAGTGGACTTGCTTCCTAGTTACCCAAATTTTTGCTGTGTTTTATGATCAGGGACTCGAGGTCAATGCTCCAGCTTGAAGCTGTGCCTCTTGGTAGGGCGGGATGGTGCTGACATTCATGTCACCCACGGGAAAAGTTGGGAAGACTGTGCCTGACAGACAAGATGCCCATGACCATCACCCACTATGACGTAATCCAAATCCCTTGGGGCTGGTGCAGGGAGACCTGCTTCACATCCTGTGCTTTTCACACAGGAGTTAAAGGCCGTAAGAGTAAGACCCAGATCCAGTTCCTTCCTCCATCTCTTCTCAGCAACCAAATTTCAAGTCTGAGCACACTCCTGTGAACTGTTGTCTCTGTTTGAGAGCAAATTAATTACAGGCATATTAGAAATGTGAGCAAATTAAAATCCTCTTGCTTTATATATTTGCATCCTCTGGTCTGAATCTCCTGAGAGAAAATGGACCATTAAAACTACACAGAATTCCTCAGGAACTGCAAGTAGCCGTGCGAGAGCCAGCACACGGCTGTGACAAAGCAGCAAGAAGCTTGTAAAGGAATAATTGAAAGGACTAACAGGGAGTACCATATGCTCATAATTTGGATGTGGCCACAGGCAGCAAGGAGCATGCAGCCAGGCCAGGAAGGATCACAGGTGCCAACAGCTCTAGGAGCCAAAAGACTAAATCCCAAAGGAAAGTATCTATATCTTGGCCATGGGCATCACTCGATGGAAGATCTGGACAGATGATCCTGACAGAGGATTTTGCCGCATCTGTCCAAGACATTTCTGCAAATCCAGCTGTGAGCGGCTGGGGATGAATCAGGGATTGTTCCTCTGCCTCAGCCACCGCTGTCTGCAGCCCTGTTTTCAAGCTAGAACATTCCACTCTGTGTGGTTTGTGCTAAAACAAGGACTTCTAACTGGCACATTGACAATGAAGACACGTACCTCACTTTGATACTGTGACAGAGAGTGATGGACTGTATTATTTATCTGTGGGCAGCACTGCCAGAAGCTCAGCTTTTAGGGTCCCATGTGAGCTGGAAGGATGGTCTTGTTAGGGCAGATTCCTCACGGGAGAGGAGTCTTCTTCCAGGTCCTGCCCAGACACACCAGAGCTGTTCACAGCCTGGCCTGGAAAAGATTAATGCTCCTTCCCACTGGCTTGCATTTTCTTTTGTCTTACCATATATCTAGAAACAACACAGCTGAAGCAATAAACTCAAAAAAAAAAAATAAAAATCCAGAGGTGAGGTATTTACTGTTAATATGTCCTTTTACTCAGAGATAAATGGTTAAACTCTTCCCAAAGCATCTGAACATGAAAGACAAAGCTGCTTTTGTGACAGAAACCTCAGTGAAAATGTGGGACTCGACTCTTCTGGATACTGAATTCTCTTCTCTGAGCTCATAGCCAAGAACTGGACACTGGGAGAGCCTAAGCCCTACAGCAGAGGTAAAGCACTGCTTACCCACTATATAAGGAATAGATCTCCAGGCCTGCAATCTCAGCAAAAGGAGAAAGACATACTAATAAAGTCCTATAAACACAGAAGTGTTTATGGGACATGTTATATAACACTTCTCCTCCAGCTTTGTGCCTTCCCTGCGCTGACAAACACCATGAAACGTTTTATCTCTCTGCCTCTTTATATTAAAGGGAATCTAATTTTAAGAACAGAAACTGGGCCAGTATCCTATGATTTAAAGCTACAAATTAGCATTCATATGAGGAAAGAGTTTGCATCATGTTCTATTTCCTGTTTCTATCCTACTTTCCCCCCCAAATATTATGGTTTTTTTCCTTTTGCAGACTAATGCTGAAAGCAGCAGTAGTTCCACAATTTCAGAATGCACTTAAGAGAGGAAAAAAATATTTTTAAATGTATTAATTGGAGAAATCCACTAAAAGGCCTAAGTAATTTTTATGATGGTTGAGGTAACAGATGGCATCTGCTTTTCTTTGCAAATAAATGTCAAGTAGCAAGCCTATGATCCTAAAAGATGTGAACAGCTGCTAACCAAAGAGGCCAGAAGTTGCAGTGGAATAAAGTATTTTCTTAATATGTTGTAAGGAAGACAGCCTGGCTTTGCCTGGTTAACATAAGGAGATGATATTAGAACCCCATACAATCCTCACATTGAAACAAAATGCAAATACAGTGAAACCTCACCCCAACCCACCCAAAAGAGTGAACACAGCAATGCTGCTGCTGTCTCAAACACATCCAACTTCCCTGATAACTATAAGACAATCACACATATGTTTTGATACAACAAAGGTTTTTGCCATTCTCTCCAGAAAGAGGCGTGTTTTGATAAACAGAATTTCTGCCTCTGGTCTGTAAGGACAGTTTGTGTAAATAGTTTGATTTATAGTTGCTGGGTCCTGTGCTGGAAAGGAAGAGAGGGTCAGCCACGTAGGAAGTAGCCGACAAAAAGCCTGTGCTGTGGGAGTGCATCCCTGGAGTACTTGCATGGGAGGGAGCCAGCTTTGTAGCACTGCGAGAGGTTCAGCTGGCAGCACACCAGGAACATTTTGCTCCCAGCTCAGAGTGAGTATGGGAAGAGGTTGGAAAATAGAGCACCTTCACAATATGTGATTTCTCATTGTAACTAAAAGCTGTCATGGCTTGAGGGAAGAATGTAGGAAGAAAATGGAGCAGGAAAGAAAGCGTATGGAAAACACAGGAGGAGAAAGAGTGTGGAAACATGGAAGGAAAAACGAGAAAAGGGGGATAGAGTAGGTGGACAGGTTAAAAGAGAGTAACTAGGAGAAAAGAAAAAGGAATAGGAAAGGAGAAAAAGACTAAAGCCTTTGGAAGTGACCATGTCTGGGGCCCAGCAGGGCTGCTCGCAGGAGCAAGTCTTTATTTGGTTAACTTAAAGGCCTGCCTGAGCTCATTTTCACCCAGCCCAGCCTTATGTGAGGTTTTGCTGTGTCAGTGTCTCCACACAAAGAGCTCAGTGAGGGAGAATGTGTCAGGACTCAGGCAGGGTCTCAACCAGGAGGTGACACGTGGCCATTTGCACCTGGGCACAGTGTGTTTTACAGGTTATTGCCACCATGGGCAATAGTCTTACCCTTTTACAGACAGCACAACTGCTAATTTGCACTGCTACTCCCAAGCTACTCCGACTTTGGTTTCCCTGGTTTTCACAGGACTCATCTCTCCATTTCTTTGGTGGATACCTTTCCTGCACTTTCCTCACCATCCCTCTTTCATAGCCTGAAAAACTCAGCTTTGGAAATGAAAGGAGAGTTGCTCCCCAATATCTACTGGAAGCACAAGCTTGTCTCTCCTCCCTAGGGTGTGGGGAGCACTGGTTCCCAGTATAAACCCAGTACAACAGGACGGGCAGGGAAAGCTGAGCTGGGGGCAGCAGCAACACCTGGTGTCTGGCTCAAGTGCAGAGCTGGCCAAGGACAAATCCATCTTGTGATTGGATTCAAGGCTTCAAAATCTGCTTTTGTTTCCACAAGGAATTAAAACAAACCCTTTCAAACATTTCTGTGACACAGTATTGTGCTGAAACATCTGTTTTCTAGCTGAAGATATTTTTTATTACTCTCTTAGTTTGAACATGACCAAGGACTCTGTCCTAGATCCTTCCAGTTAAATATTTTGTTGTGAAAGACCATGGCTGTTTGAACTGACCTTTTCCTCAGGTTATTGCTCAGATATGATACATACAAAATACCCAGTAAGTAATTGAAAATTTTTTTGTCTTTACTATGTATATACCTACAAATAAACTACCTTACACTCCCTCAATAATGAAAAATGCAAAGAAAGATGCCATTTATTAAATTGTTAATTGAAAAATAATTTGGCTGATGCAGGATTAAAGGATATTTCACAATCTCCTATTTCTTTATTCAAGGAAGAAAAGAAAACCTGAAATATGTTTCAAGCTCTGTTTCACAAGGGTTAATTTAATTCTTGGCAATGAAACTGAAAATTATTTCAGAATCAAAGAAAAGCTGGGCTAAGCGAGAAAGAACCAACTTGCAGGAAATGCTGCCTTTGGGGCGAGACCTGAGTCTGTTGTCTTCTGAGCTGCTGAAAACATTCCACATAGGAAAGAAATACTAGGTATTGGGGTTCCAGCCAGCACCAAATATATGAAAAATGGAGGTTCAGTGGGGGCACAAAAATATGTTTCATGCTAATTATTTTTTTCACTTATGGTTCACTTATAGAGGTAATTTAGCTTTGTAGAAACCTTTTTCAAGGGGTCTGTTCAGGCACTCACTGTTAAAACCAACAATATGAACCTACTTATTTTTATCACTGTTTTAGTTCAAGAAAAATAAAAAAAAAATATTTTTCAGATTTGTAAGCTCTCCAAATGGGCTACTACATTATGATGGAAGTTATTTTGAAATATTAAAAAAAAATCATTGCCAAGGATTAAGTCTCTGCAAAGAAGTGAACTGAAGACTCCTGCTTTTTCTTATTGAGGAGCCTGAACTTTAAATTTCCATGGCTGTTTTTCTTATCCCCTCAGCTGTGGAAGTTTTTAGAGTCCAGTAGGGACCCTAAGGATAAACACAGTGAACATTTTGTCTTTGCTAGTTCCTCAGAAGAAGAGAACATAACTTTAGAGAAAGCGTTACTCACTTCTGTGATCTGTCAAGTCATTTGAACATAAGGTATAATATTAAACATTTCCCAGAGGAAAACAGATTTCAAGTCCATCAGTTTGGACAAACTGTCATTGTGTCTTCTTGATGTCAAATCTGATGTAGGAATTTGATTTCAAGAATGGTCTCTCGTGCATCCTGCTTAAGGAGTTGAAATTTGAGCTGGACAGAAAGAAAATGTCTAAAAGCTTTCCCAATATGTAAATATTATTTTTGTAACCTGTTTCCAAACACCTATCCACACAGCTTTTGTTGATGCTTCACAGCCAAGCTGAGCTCACACAGTGCTGGGCAGCTCCTCCGTGCCCTCAGGTACAGGCAGGTTGCCAATGGAAAAGAGAGAGGAAATCAGCAGGAAAATCAAATCCATGCTTGCTTCTTCCCCTCCACTCAATGGCCAGTTGACACCACACAAGTACCTTTCAATGTTACCTCTGCACATACACCATTCCTACTGCTTCAGCTGGGAAGTGTCACAGCAGCACAGCACAAACCAGCATCCCTAAAATATGGTCTGTGTTTCTGGAATGCTGGAGAACTCGGGAGCACAAGCCCGTTTCTGAAGTCTTTGCAGAAAGTGGTTTCACTGTGAGTTGTGCTGAGCTCCCGACACCCTTGTTGGACTTGCAATGAGATAATCCAAGTGGAGAACAGAGTCTGGGCTTTCCTTAGAATCAGAGAAGCACTGGGAAGAGTTCCTTCCCCACAGGGGCACAGCAGCTCCTTACCCAGATCCATTTCTTCCCACAATGTCCCTGTTGGGACTGCATGACTGCCACACTCTTAAAGCTCTTGTCTGCCCCACACAGTATTGCTGGCAATGTGTTCCTTCTCAGGGGAGGGTGTGATAGGCACATAGATCATAGATTGATTTTGGCATCCTAGCCTAAGCTGCGTAAAATGGGAAAGTTTTAAAAAACAACAACATAGAAAGCATTTTAATAAAATAAGCGGCATCCCTACAGGTCAAATTTCTACCTAGATTTCACTTTCAGAAAAAGATTGTTCAGAACAAAAGGCTGTTGTTTCTCTCTTGTGTGCACTCCCACTGTTGAAAAAGCCTAAGTCAAAATTTCCAGACCTAAGTGCCTAAGCTCATAAACTCAAAGACAGGCCCCTATACCAAATTTCAAAGATTTGCAAGTACCCACAAGAAGGAGGCACTGACCCCACTGAGAGGCAGCTGCTGCTTCAGGTGCCCGAGGTGACTCTGCACGAGGCTGGGCCCTGGCACAGACCTGGACCCACTGCCAGGGCACCCCTGCCCCAAGCCCCCCACTCAGGACACAATGGTGCCATTTATTTTGGCTGGAAAGGAAGCTGAAAAGAGAGAGCCTAAGAGATGTCAGAAATTAATAACTTTTCAGATCAAGACTCCAACCAGTTCAAAAAGCTTTTCTGCTGACAGTAGGTTGTTTTCAATACTAAGAATGAAGTATTTATCTTTATCCTTTGAAGCTGTGCCATTCATACCAATAAAGACACAAGAATCCTGAAAGGGATACTTACTAAAACAAAATGCCTGTTCAAAATTAATATATTTTTCTGTTTGAAACCACACTGTACACAGAGATCCTTTGGAGCATTTTAAAGACAAAAGCAAGAAAAATAAAGAAAAAAGTTTAAAACCGTTCTGTTCCTATGCACCAAGCAGCAATAAAAAAAGGAAAAGTTATGTCAAAGTGAACCACTAAATGGGTACGTTTTCTGTAAATCAAGCCAATACAAATTTCACAAAACTCTCCTTGTTAGAGGTACAAACCATCCACTAAAAGAATAACATTGTCAGGCCATAATATTAGCATTTGCACTGCTCCAGCTGAATGTGAAGTTGCCTATTGCATTGAAACAACAATATCAGGTATCACAAGGCTGTGTCCAGACCCATGGCAGCACACTCCATGAAGGCAGCCTGACACTGGGAGGTGAAATCTTAATTACAGAGGTACTGCTGAGGTAGTATTTTCTTCCAAGCATTAGGTTACTGGTGCACTGAAATTATTAAAAGGGCATCTACAAAAGTGAATATCAGTTTACTATGGTTTCCTAACAAAAATAATAGTTAATCCTTGCACACTGGGCTTATATTTGGAAATTTAACTTGGACATTCAGGCTTTTACATGGCATTTAGGAATGAGTTAGCCATTGCAATAATTACTTTGGGGTGTCCTCACCTTATGCTTAGTATCTGCTAAATAGCAGCATATTAAAAATAGTTCAGATTATGGATGTTGAGATCAAGATCAACAAACAAACCAAGACTCGTTATTAAATTCCCACAATGCTTTTATCATCAAATTTCAGAGTCAACAGACTTGTGAGCATCTGGCAGCTGCACAAATGACAAATCATGATACAAAGCCTTAGCTGATATCACACAAAGCTGACACTCCAGGGCATGGTGAAGGTCACAGAGGTAATTCATCAAGAGTGTAACTCTAGTTGTTTTCTGTCATATTTATGTATTTGGACCATTAAGATAAAATAAGTGAATGCTGAGGTTGTTCTTGAGCTTAAAAGTTAAAGCATTTACAGGGACCACTCTCTGCCTGCTTTGTGATTTCCAGAGAGGTCACAGAGGCTATCACAGGTCTCCGCCTTGAGCCAAAAACTACCAACTTGTTATTGCATTTCATCTGTAAGAGTCACTTTTATGAAGTGACCCACGTTCAGATTGCTCACAGATATGCAGTGGCAGGTTCTTACCACAGTGAATGACGTCTGTGTTCACTTGACTGAGGCAATCTTTCTTCAGAACTGCAGTGGCTTGGGGCACATTTTGGGAAGAGCCTCAGACCTAAGAACTTTTGTTGAAGCACCTAACAAAAGCATTTTATGTGGTTCTTGACAACACCACAGTTACTCACTTTTAGAACTATCTTGAAGAGGGATCCACCTTGAATCCCAGTCCCATTGCTTCATTAACCAATCATGAAAATAAGGATGCATCTAGAAGCTTCCTGCAAGTTGTCTCCTCCCGTCTGCTGCTGTCATTCCTTATTTATGCAAGGACAGAAGCTCCCTGCTTCTGTGCCTTAAGGCATTTAGTCATGTATCAAAGCCTGTTTTCCTTTTTCAGCCAAGAGAACTCTTGAAAGATACCACCACGGGAATCAAAGTAGGGCAGCAGATAACTTGAGGTTGTATCATAATGTTCCAAGGCCACTGTTTGTAAGCTTGAAATTAAAGATACAGTAAAACTTTTCATAAACAGCTGCAGATGATCCATTACCCCACTAGAGCCTAAAGCACTTGCACACATCTGAATGCTGAATAATTCCTTTTTCAAACCTTTTCTAATTTTTTGAAGGATAAACTTCATAATTTAGATATTATGAACTAATATACTCTTAAAAGGAAGGGAGGAGAAAAATGTCCAAAAAAAAAAAATCATTCACAAACCAGCTTGAAAAGGTGTTAAACTGTAAAAAGGAATGCAGTGCAAAAGTAATTTACTCTTTGCACTGGGGTCTAAAGATTAATATTTCAAATATGTACGTGTGGAGCATCCTATAATGTAAACTATCCACATCCACAGAGTGGTGTTTGTCCTACAGTAACACATGGAAAGGTTAATTCCTACTGTCTTTGTATGGAACAGATTGAACACAAGCTGTTTGAGAAGAACAACAAGTTTGAAGGGTTTTTTATCTTCAGCTGCTTCTAAAACATGTCAGCTGCTGGGTTTGTTGTGTTTTATTATGACTTTCTGATTTATGCCTTCAGAAGGAACCCGTTACTTTTGCAAAAATGCAATGATGTGCCAGCTCCTTTGAGCAAGAAAAGTCTGCAGCATGAGCAGGAGAGGAAGCTATGAAAAAAACAACCCACGTTAGGATTCAGCTGGTTTCTTATGCAAGGTCACAGGCCACAGCTATTCTCTATTAAACAAGAGAAGAGGAAAACTCAGGTCTATAACTGGGAATTTTTTTTGAGAAACTATTTTTTCCAGCTATTCCAAGGAAATACAAGTGCTGAGGATAATTAATGTCCTCATGTGCACAGGGATTCACCTGTGCTTGAGGGCAAATATAGTCTCAAAGGCAACTGGACATCAGGCCAGTATTCCTCCCCTGCCCACACCTTTTGATCCCAGCAGTGTGGAGAGCTGCCAACAGAAATGCCCAGGGCCTGCATTTCTCCACAGGGTGATGAGGTTTTCATACGCTCTGTGGAAACCTCAGCAATGGGACTCCCTCCTACCCTCATCTCTTCATCCATCCCCACAGAGTGGCACAAAGCCTCTACTGTGGCTGTATTGCTGTTTTGGTCTGTCACAAAAGCCCAAGAGCTTTCAGATATTCCTTTTCATATTTTCTTTGTAGACTAAACTACAGGACAATTTATGATGTAAACTGATGCAGAGCAACCTCATTATGTGAGGTGTGTCAGGAGCCAATATAAATATCAAAGCATAGAAGCCGTTGCCATGTTTGTGATATCTTAGTGATATCTTTAATAAGGTCTCCTCAAAAAGCCTGAAAGTCAAACCCACACCCCACAACACAAAGGGCTCACAGAAAAGACACTACAAGGGACTTGGACATCAATTAATTTGCATGCTAATTTACAATAAAATTGCGTACTGGAAGCAAGGAGAGGATGCATCAGTACAGATAAATTACAAGTGCTGTGGTGAAGTCTGTTGTTCACCATCATCTGAAGTGATGGGACTAAGGCTTTCTAGAGGGGTACATATGGCAAAAGACAGTCTACCCTTCAGAAAGATCTTTCTTTCTTAGCCAGAAAATGCTCTGGTACAGGGGTAAGTTTTGAACTAAGACCAGACCCTCCAAGAGCAGCACGCATCCCCTCCACCACCACCCTGCCGTGACTTCTCTCCAAGTGCCAGCACACGGTTACAGCCACACCCCAAAGTGCCCAGTACCTGCCGTGTTCCCTCGGGATGACCTTGCTTCTCCCAGCCGTGCCCAAGGCAGTGCAGAGGACAGAGCCCTGAAAAGCGAGACTTGCCCTGTCCATCTGTTGGTGAAAGAAGCTGTAACTCGATCTGCTTTCCAACAGTGACCATCTGCAATTCAAGCCTGGCAGCACCACGAATGCATCAGCAAAGGTGCCTATTTGCAATTCAAACATCTTTTCAAAGCTTTTTTTTCCCCCTAGAGATTGATTTATTTGTTTTTCTTTTTTATTATTATTTTATTCTATTTAATTTGAAACGTATCTCTGATCAAAACATGTGTCACAAGGCAGGATGTGGAAGTGAAAAAAATTTTGTTGGAGTTAGAGTGGAAAATGTTATTTTTTAATTCTTTCTTTTACTATATTTACTTCTGATTAGCTTTTAGTGTTGAAAATTAAATTAATTTGAACAAATCCATTTCCTTCCTGTTCCAGAGAATTACTCCATGTAGGGCCATACAGATTGTAGAAGTGTTTATCTTTCGGAAGCAGTAAATTCAGAACGAGTGGAACAGCAGAGATTGGCTAACTTCTGATTTGATCTTTGAAAAATAGGATTTTATTTTTTTTAGTAACCGAGATGGTTTCACAAAACAAGTCTGTATGAAATTTCATACCGAGGACTCTCAGTTCCAAGGATAGAGATGAGAGCAAGTTAATATTAATTTTCCCTGCCATTGTCACAGTCCAGCTAGAGCAAATATGAGCAAAATGGAATCTAACGTGGCTCATGAATTCAGGATTTGTACCATGACCTCTCCCACACACCAGGGAGCAGCAGCGGCACAGGAAAAGGAGGCAGGAACACCCCACTCTGCCAGGCGGCAGCTTTCTCAGGGCCAGTTCTCTGCAGCAAAGAACTGACTTCGTAGTGTCTCAGCTCATCCACTTGCTCAAAAACCACCTGAGGGAGCAACAAAATTCCTCCCTGGTATTTTCAGACAGGATCTCTTTTGAATAAGACCTCTTTTACTTCCAGTGGAGAAATCCCAGTCAAATATGCCTAAGTATGACACTTGACTGAGAACATAATCCACTGGCCAAGTCCCTCCTCATGGTTCTACAGATCTGCTGGAGAGATTTAGCTCACAGCAGTACCTGATGGCCTCAGGTGAATAATGCCCTCATCCAGTACCACGGGCAAAAAGGAGTTTGTTAAACAAGTCCTGGCAGAGGATCTGGTTAAGAGCTTAGTCATCTCATGGAAATCTAAGTAGAAACTCATTAAACAAAACCCAATGTATAATAATCATTGGCACTAATCAGTGACTTGAGTAAGAAAATATTTTAAGAAACAGTCAGAATAGCTGTGGGTAGAGTAAGTACAGGATTTTGTGACAAAAGAGAAAGGGAGAATCATGGTTGTTTATTGTATATTCCCTTGAGAACCTTCTCCTTTGGTAAAGATACCCATAGTAATATACATTATAGAGGGGTGGAAATGCAGAGCTTCTGAGCTCATTATGCCAACCAAATTCTGAAACAGCCTCAGACCCGTGTTTTATATGGACACTGAATGCTCTAAGCTATCCAAAATCTGCAGACAACTGAAGGCTGAAGAACAGAGAAAACAACACTGCACTTATACATTCAACTGGGGGAATGAGTAGAACTGAAAATTAATACTGATAAACTCTTTATTTAGGCACATGCTTCCTTATCTGGGTCCTGAAGAAACATCAGGGAGGAACTTCTAGTTAGAAAACTAGGCCAGAACTAATGCAGCTTTTCAGTCTGCAGTAGATGCAGGAGGAGATTTGATCACATTTTTCCTTTCAGAGTATTACACAGGATATCTTTTACTTTTGTCAGCTGCTTGTATTACAATCAGTTTGCCCAAGGATTATCTTTTAGTATGTATAATGTCTCACCAAGTGAAGCTTCCCCCTTCCCCCTGGATGTGATTGCATCTCCCAGAGTTTATATCAAGGCTAGCAATGTCATCTAGATTCAACTGGAAATAAGAAAAGAGCCTTGAAAAGATGCAAGTCGATCATTGCAAATTATAAAGTCTCTAATTAAGGGGAACATTCCCCTATGGGTAGATTATTGCATGTGATCCTACAGTTGCATTTACTACACTTTCCAGAGCATTTGTTACTGGCCACCACCACCCAGAGCAATGTGGCTGTGGTGCAATTCAGCACGACAATGCAGTTATTCCACTGTAAAAACATATTAATCCTCTACATTTTCATATGCAAGTGAGTGAAGAACAACTGATTTTTTTTGTTTTGTTTTCCCAGAAAGGTTCACTGCAGTTCATTTACCTTAAGCAACACATTCATTTTACCATGACAGGGAAGGACTGAAGTCCCTTGGCACCAGGGAGTGCACGGTGCCAGCCTAATTCCCACTCTGAAGCCTTGCTGACTGATTAGGTGACTTCAGCAAATCTCTGAGGTTTTACTAAATTTCAAATATATTCATATTTCCTTGACCAAGGGATTAGCTCTTTCTCTGGAGGTTTCCAAATTTAGATGGCTATGTAACACTTCTCAAATATACTCCAAGAAAAACAGGGCTGTCACTTAAAGAGAGAAGTTTCTAGGTGCATGGAGCACTGCTGAGCTGAGGAACACTTGTGATTCCATGTAACAAATGACATGCCATGGCATGGTGAGCATTTCATTGGCATAAAATTGAGGTAACTTCATCCTGCTCACGGAGAGAGCCGCATTTACCTCAAAGAAAACTGTGAATGCTTTGCTTCCATATAGTATCTGTCTTTTCAAAAAATCAAGCAGATTTTTATAGGATCCTGTCTGTACACCTGTTATGGACTGGAAGCAGCTCTGTTTGAAATCAAATAATTGAAAATTGTAAAGAGTGAGAGCACTTCAAAGATTTCAGCATTTTCTGTTGCTAACTTAGGGAAGTCTCTTCTGATTAAATAATTAAACTGATTCTTCATCCAAGATCTCTCAGTCAATTAACTAATTGACTGAGTCTAAGAATTCCACTTTTCACAGATACTCTAAAGAGCTTATCCAAACTGTATTTGTACACACACACATGCACTGGCACACACAGTTGGAGCATTTATGTGCATGGACTCAGAAAGGGAAAGAATGATAAGCAGGTTCACCTTTGGTTAGTTAGACCTGAAGTCTTTGGTCCTTCCTCAGCATTAGTCCACAAAAATAGGATTTAAAATTGCAGCCAAAACAAGGAATGAGATGGATCCATGTGAAAGAGCAACTAGAACTTTGTTAGTTTATTTTCAACATACACCATGTCTCTGCCTCCCTTCTTCAGGGATCAGAAACAGAAGTACCAAAATAGAGTGAGAAGCACTTCTTCCACTATTCTTTTCCTGGCTGAAACCAGGAAACACTGGAAATCTCAAAGGAAAGACCTTTTCCAACAGCAAACCTTTAGGTATGCTTCAAATAAGTGGAGAGTTTTGGACAATTACCTGTCCCTTGGCCAGATTTCCCTAGCAACTCATCGACCTATACAGTGTTTCTGATCAGTGATGAATACAACTTATATTTGCTTTCATCTAGGTGAGCATTTCTTCCTTGTCTCTAAATCTCTAAGAAAACACAACAGTCAGAAATGCTTGAGAAACCGAGGAGCCCGAGACTCCTGAAAATGGGACCTAGGTGTTTAATAATTGATTTTTTTCAATGAAAACCTAAGCACTCAAAGATTAGCTTTTAAAGGTTTTTCTCTCTTCTGCATGCAGATCAGTGCTGAGTGTGGTTTTCAGAAAGCAGCTAGGTAACTCAACTCCTTCAGAAATGTTTTTCTTGCTGGTTAATTTGTCCTGAAGTCATAAGGAAATCTTCTGGAAAGTTATTTATATCAATAGCTATCACACCACTGAAGTCATCCGACCTAATCATCCCCAGAGAACTGCAACAATGGGAATTATAAATAGCAAAAATATCCTGGATATCATCTCCACTATTTTAAAAACATTGTTTTCATAGAGAACAGTAACTAAGAAGAAATCTCAGGACATAAAGTATCAGAATATGTGCACATTTGTCACTGCCAAGAGGTTTTTCCAAGGGCCAGGTATTTTCTCCTGAGCTAAAGCCATTTAATGCAGCAAAGGTGTCGCAATGGTCTGTACATTCTCTGCCTGGCTCCTGGTTTCTCTCTCATCATATTCTACAAGGGGAGAACTGAAACTGTGTGGATAGATAGCCTGGAAATCCAATAGGTTAGACAAGGTAACAAAAAGCACTCTCCCAGCTTCTGGATAAAAGGAAAATTGCATTCAAGTAGTTGTTTATTTTGAGTCCATTTGCAGATGGATTCCTTTTTGCCATCTTCTGCATTGCAATTTAAGGGTGTCCAGGACAGACTGACCTCCACAAGGTCTCTGTGGTTGTTTTATAACCTAGTTCCCCACAGAGCTCAAATCCAAAGTGCCTTAGATAACAGAATATGAGTTATTTTAACACTGTCAGCATTTCTTTAATTTGGTGGAGTTACACACTTGCCCTCTCTGATGAGTACTGCTTGAGAAAAGCTGGGATCTTAGACCCTTTTCTCTGTTTAGGTTTTATAGTATTCAGAAGATCCTCCAAATCCTGATAAAACCAACCAAAGATCTCCATACATGTAGTTCCTCATATTATTGTATAAAGTTTCTAATGCAGACAAAAATTGGAGTGGTTAGTCAGATGACATTGAGAAAGCCCTAACTCCATAATGTGTGAAAAGTTATAAAGGCAAACTTCAAGCATCCAGGTTGAAATTTTTTCTTCTTCTTGGACTTGGTAATTTTTATTTTAATTTTTTAAAGTTTGGTAGAAAATAGTTCAGCCATTTTTGGAACAAACTTAGTGAAGGGTGATTTCGCCAACATTCGTATTTTTCATGTGTTTTCTGAAGAGCCGTAGTGATTTATAGGAGGAGCTTGAAATCTGGCAGTGAGACAACCCTCAAGATAGAATGGTACCTTTGTCCCCAGGAAAATCCATTCCTAATCAGCTATATTAGGAGCTACAGAAAAATCCCAGTTGGTATTTACAAAGTAGAAACACTTACATTTCTATTTTCTGGGTGTTTCAAGAGGAGCGTGCAAGCCCTGGAGCCTGCTGAGCCTCTTGTTCTGGGCAGGTACTACACAGCTCAGGGCAGGTTTATCTTGAACAGAGTTCTTGTTTTCTTACAGCAAAACCCTGACATCAACAAAAAAGGCATAACAGAGGAGTTGACAGGGAAGGAAAAACTAATTAGGAATTAGTTAGGTATTAAAGACTCCTAACTTTATTAGACAGCATTACAGCCTTTGAAACTCAGCCTGGACAATAATAATTTCCCTAGAATTTAAGGGCTTATTCTCCAGTTGTTCTAACTCAGCTCTATTAATATCAGTGGAGTTACAACAGTTTGCCCTGACTAATATCCTTTAGTCATGCAGACAAGCAAATAAAATCACTTTAGCTGTTCTTTTAAAGTAATTCCCAAACATCATCTGAAAGGCTCCCTCAGTACAAAAAACAAACCCCAAGCACAGCACCCCGATGGAGCCCTGAACTGGCTGCACATTCCATATTGAGGGTCAATAGGAGTTCCACAAGGATACCCTCGGTCAGTGCTTCCTCACAGCGACTTCGGAGGGAGGGGAAAAAAGGGTTTGAAAAACATTCCAGATTTCAGCAGAGTTTTTGTAGCTGTGCAGACACAGAAGTTGCTGAAATGTCCAGAGGGACAGCCTCAGCAAGGCTGTGACCTTCTGTGACAAACTGGACCACGGCATTTCAGAAGGGATTTAGCTGGGATTGTTAAACATGTGCCAAAAAGAGAACTGCTTCTTGGATTTTTTCAATCGAGTAGCACTATATTTGGACTGGAAACAGCCTGTGGATGAGCAGGAATAACCATTAGAAGGCAAGTGAAACGTTTCAAGCAGATACTACAGTCAAGGAAGAAACAAGTCAAACGTATCTGGGCAAGTTTCCATACTGCCTGAAGCAACACTTTTTCCCATGACATCAGACTCAAAACAAACAATATAGTATAGTTCATATGTTGATTAAGGAAAGCCCAAGCCGTGCAGAGACATGCACCAGCCTTCAGAACAGCAACTGAACAAAAGCTGGATCGCTTGCAAGCCATGGGAGTTAATCACACAAACAAAACGCCACAGGTTTTCAGGATAAGGTGCCTGGGTAAGACTTCTCAGCACGATGAGGTTGTGAACACTGAGGTAAGGCTGAAAGCAAACTGCCTGGATCAAAGTTATGCAGTCTGACTAGATGACAAGGGCAACAAGTAAACAGTGCTTTGAATATGCAGCAGCCAAAAGGCTCAGAAAACTGTAAAGCTGGTTGCAGATAATGTGCTTGGAGAACCTGCAGTTCTCTACCTACCTGAGGTCATACGGCATTTGCATGAGAACTTTGGACTTTGGAATGGTTTGCAGTCTGAGTTCAGACGGGTTTTTGGCAGGTTAAACATGTTCCCAGTAAGATGATGCTAGGAAAAACATGTAAGAGAAATATATAAATGCTGTTTTCACAAGAATAGTGCTGCTTTCTTAGAACTGCCTGTATTTTAGGGAGCAAGGCTAGAATGCAGTCCTCATGGGATGCCAATACAATCCATCGAGAACAGTCAGTAAATCACATGGCTCAGCAACTGGAAATGACATGCTACATTTTCAAATTCGAAACAAAAACAGAACCATGTTCCACTGGAAAGAAGTACTTGCATAGCATGTATTGATGCTGTTTGCAAAAGAATTGGGAGTTTAACTCTTACTCTAAAATGGGCTAATAACATAATAATTAGTGCATACAGCAGAATTCACTGAGATATTTTATCAAACCTTGCATTATCTGATCCATTGATCCTCTGTAATAAGGAACAGGAGGGCACCTTTGATCTTTCTCACGGAATTTAATAAGCCGAAATTAGAAAAGAGCCCTTTCAAATGAGGACAAATTTGACTAGGAGGATAACTAGGCAAGTTGTTAAATTTTAATTGTGTTTTAACAGAATTATCTAAGCTCATTGGTTTAATAGTCACGACAAATCAGGAGATAAAATGCTGTATTATTGTTACTGGTAGATTAAAGTGGCAGAACGTAGGTTTACAGAAGTATTAAGGGAAAAGAGTATCTCTTTTGTTTGCACAGTACTGAACACACTCACAAATCCAACAAAAAATACCTTGTTCCTTAGTCACACTTAGGAAAATGCAATTCACTTAATGATTTTTTTTCTATTTTAAAAAATGGATATAGTTAAAAGAGTTGTTTTCTAGTTCTGTACATCCATTTTTATTCCCTTATCCTGTTTCCAAGTGCTTCAATCCAGGAATGACTTTTTTTAGTGTCAAACCACACAGTGAAAGTCTCAGCTAAAACCCCATCTATGTAAACAAATTTGGCAACCACAATTCTTCGCCACTCAATTTGGATCTCTGCAGCCACTTTCTTCAAGACAGATCCTTTTCCATAGGGATATTCAGACAACAGTAGACTGAATTAATCCCAGGTACTGTCAAGAAAAGAGGCACTGAAATGTGTTTCTTCCAATTAACAGCAACCCTCTGGAGACAGCCACTACAGCAAGCTGTTACCTGTCAGGAAGATCCAAGATCTTCAGTATTAGTGATTAGCTCCCACAGCTCTGTGGGCTTCACTGTACATCTGCCACAGTTATTTGGAACCCACAGTCTTTTCAAAATTGAATCTTCCTGCCAGCTGAGGTGTGTTACATCTGCCTGCTGCTGCTGCACGGATCATCAGTGCCTAAATCCTAAGGGAGCACTTAACAGCTTTTTTCACAGATCTCCCAGTTCTGCTTCGCGGGAAGCAGTGGTGGCATATTGGCCAAATTTGTTGCATAAAGATCACAAGGGTTTTGAAGAGGAAGAATTGTACATCTTTATAAGATTTAGCTTGATTTTAACGATGTAATTTGGTCTTTAGGTCCAGTCTGAAACCACTGGTATAGAAATTAAGTACCTGCCATTGTTCCATAGTCACTTGCAAGTTCCACAGGGTATAATGCACATCAATGCTTCTTTACAACTCTAAATAAACAAAAAACGTAATAACACTGGGTGTTCAACAGCTTACCTTAAGATATAATTAACAGCAACTTGGCTTTCACTCATGACATCCACCCTGTAGGTTAATGACATTCTAGAAGGAAAAAAAAAGTTAAAATAGGTCAGGTAGCCTTAATAATCCTTAGGAAGTCGTTAATGTAAAACTGTGGAAAACAAATATGGGAAGTCTGACAATTATCAGGCACAAAGTTGATCTTTCAGCCCTTGCTCTTGATTTTAAGTTGTGGCTGTACATTCTGTGCAGCGTGCAGGAGGAATAAGGGAGCTCAGCAAGACCCGACTGGGAAGAAACGTTGTGAACCTGGTGACAAGCACTTGTGTGCAAGACTGAGAGGTCAGTTGTGTTTTCAGCAGTGCTACGCTTCCGGTCTTCGATGCTTAATTCCTGATGGACGGGCAAGGGATGCAAAGGTAGAGACAGACATGGTGCAGAGTTTAACATTGCACTTCCTGCACTGCAGTGAGTACCCATTCCATTGGAAAAAAACTACCTTTCTAATCTATTATATGATTAAATATCTGGGATCTTGATTAGGCTCTGTATAAAGCACTGATCACTACTGCAAACACTCAGAAGGAGTTTTCTCTATGTTTGTATTCCTAACTCAGGCAAGTAACGTCTGCTCATTTAATATTAAATTGTTTAAATCATAGCAAGAACTTTTTTCATTATTAATCAGCACAAATTACCCGAGTATCTGTTTCACTGGATGCATGTAAAACATCTCTGTGACTTTGTTTTGCCTTTAGTAGTTATGCCACCAGCAATTGAAACTTTTCAGCTACGCAGATCATAGTTTCTACAATTTACCTAGAGATTCTGTGAAACTTACTGTAGTGCAATATGCCAGTATGATTTAATAGAAAAAACAGAGATTTTCACATTTAGTCTCTTAGTATATTTTACGCACATGATTGCTTTTCAGAAAATATTAATTTTAGTGTATGAAAAGCAACTGTGTGGCATAGTAAAATATCAGGAAGCACTGGGCAAAGAAAAGTTCTGCTGGGCTGAAGCAGCTGTCGAACATGTTTTCTCAAAAATCCTGAAAACCATGTTAGCTGCTACATCTCAGTTTTTGTGCACCTCAGCAGTTCTTCGTCCTGGCTGGACGCAGAAGCTGTGAAACGACTGTTCACAGCATTCCGAGTTTGGCCATAGCCGCGGAGTCCTGGAATTGTAACCGTGTATTCTTTGGGGTCTATTCAATGCTAAACTAAGTTTCCAAATGTTTCTTGTCTTGCCAGCCATTAACTGGACCTTGAACTTCCCATTTGTATTCAGTGGCAGGGGGCTAAACCTGCCATCTGTTTTGACAAATGTTTTCCATTGCCTCTGCATAGCTGACAGAACACGAGGCATATTAGGAGAAGTTAAAGTTCTCTTTCTGAACCACCAAGAATTCTTTGAGTCCTCAGAAATCCCATCAGAACACAGCTAAGCAGCTAGCTGTAATTCTGTTTGCAAAAGATTTTAGTTTGTCATGAGCTGCAGGTCTTAATATCTTCCTAGATCCTTATCACTTGTTCTCTGAGCATCTGCCTACTCTTCATTCCTTTGGGGTAAAAATCCTCACTGAGTGGAAAATCATAGCTGCAGGCATTCTGGGGGAAAAAAATAAAAAAGACAGCATCGCTTTATTTGTGTCTTCTGCACTTTTCTCCAGCCTGAACAGTCCCAGCTCCAAGCAGAACCGTGAGAGTCAAGGAAGCTTGATGAGGGTTACCAGTTATGATATGAATGAAACAAAGAAAGTGCCCAGAAAAAGTGGTAATGAAAAGCTACAGTTCTTCTTGATTTTTAGAGTGATCTTTCCTAGGTTCTGTGGAAAATATGTAATAATCAGACACAACTGGTCTTGCATAAACCGTCCCACAAGATGGGCATTTAAAATATTCGGGTTTGAACTGGAGCTGAATAATGAATTGAAGCTACCACTATAAGAGAATAAAGGAAGGATGAAGAATAAGTTTGCCCTGCTAAGTGAGGTCTTTAAGTTTGAGCAGATGAACCACATCAGCATGGAAAAATACTCCTGTATCATTCATGTCACATGTAACAAGACATCCTACCTGTGATTGCTGCCGTGTGCCACAGAGCCATTGTGCACATGAACAAACCAGATGTGATGCAAGACATGCAATTCGATTCAAAATATCTGGGTTCAGACCTGTTTCAGATGGGAAATTTATCCACACAGATGTAGCTGTCACTTTTTACAGACTGGGCTGTCACTAACAGATTGTAACTAAACAAAATCCAGGAAAGCAATATTCCACATCCTTTTCACAGGGAGCATTTAAGTTCCTGGCCACACTATAGGTTCAGCCATTGTAGATATGCCAGAAGTCTGTTAGAAGGATCCTGAGGTCTGGTTGAAAATGACACAGTCATTTTATATAATACAGTGAAACTTCATTTTCGCTTTCAATGTATTTAAACATCAATTCCCTTTCTGAAACACCAAATTCTTCCTTATTTGCCTTTTCTATTTGTCTTCACTTACAAAATCACATTGAGAGAAGACAGAAAGAACAGAAGAAAATTTTAAAACTGGTCATATCACTAACTTTTTAATCATTATCGGATTAAATGATAAATCTTTCTTCACAAAAATGAAAGACTGGCAAATGTAAAGGTATAGTCTAGAATTTGAAAATACAACAACAATAGTATTTAAAGACTTGAGACAGACTTTAAGAGGATTAATTGAAGCTTCTATCATATCTGAAATATATTAGACTCTGGGAAACCTGGTATTTTTCAGACATATTGTCTCAAATGTAAATAAGAATATAAAGAGTTCTTCACTCATCCCATTTAGAAACTATTCCCTCATCTATGAAAGGAGAGACAACAACTCTGTTGATATAAATGACAATAAAAGCAGCAGCTGATTTGTGGCTTTATTTGTCTTTAAAAAGGTGACCATGAAACAGCCAGTAAACACGAAACACGAGAAGAGGAGGGAAGCCCAGTGATAGTACCCATAAAACATTTAAAGGGCAAAACCAAGAAGAAATATGATTTGATCTGTTTTAGTCCATATGACATTTTTATATCCACATTTAACTAACAGGTCATTAATATCCACACAAATGTAAGCAAGGGAGTTTTGAGCCGAGATGCCTTGTTCAAAGCAATAAAAGCTTTATTCACGCTCTGCTTGTACCTCAAATATTTCATAACTTGGCAGCCCTGAACATGTACTCTGAGAGCTGCCAGTCCAATTGCACAGAACGGAATCAGTCAGCATCTGTTCAAAAAATTCTTGCTCTGCTAAGGAAAAAAGCAATTATCATTAAAGTTTTCCCCTCAGAAAAATCTGGCTACACATGAGGGGAAAAATCAGATTGCAAGCTGTGTGCAATAGGAGGGTTTAATTTTCCCTTTTTGCCTTCTAAGTAGAAGAGATTCCTTGCAACTGAAGTCCTTTTGCAGATTATAGCTTCCTAAAGAGCCACAAGAGGATTTACTCATCCAAGTTCCCTTAATACAGTCCTGTCCTATTCAGAAACATTCTTAAATGCTAAGATCAGCAGATAGCAAGAACACATGTCAGAAGAGATGTGTTCTTTTTCATTCAGGAAAAGATACCAGGGAGTCCTTTTTCAAGTTAGCTACTTGCAATTTGTCAGAAAGTCTCAGCTTCCCACTTCAAACAATGGTTTCTGCAACTGAATTGCTTTGTGCAGACTGTGCTTTATAGAAAACAATATAACAGAAAATAAGGAGGAATAAAATATTAGAACAGTATTTTTACCAGCATAGTATTTTTTGATACATTTTGCTATTTTCTTGACAAATTAAAGAGGAAAATTTGTTTCTGAGATGACCCTGTCTTTAAAAAGACAACCAAACAGAACCCCAAACAGAATGATGTCTTCCCAATCCCAGAGCAATTTGCTTCATGACTTCAAGTTTGTAAGCAATATTTCTATAAGGTTTGCATTCAGGCATGATTAAAGGTGTGATTCTCACAATACTCATAAGTCTAAAAATATCAGTGTTCCAAATATATGCAATGATTAAATCTTCAAGAATGGTTTCACTGACTTTGAGGTCCCCAGCTCTGATTTTAACAGTTTTTTGTTCTAAAAACAACACTATGGATCTGGTGCAGTAGTAAGGCTCATTTTGAACTGGGCTTTTTTTATATACTTCCCATGCTAAGGGGAGGGTCCTGCACTATCTTAATGTCATATAACTGAATGGTCTGTTAAAAAAATACCAGTGTTTTCAGTTGCAACAACAATTTTAATGCAGCATTTTTTAAAAATTAAAGATTATCCCTGAGGGTCTTGAGCAAAATAAACAAATAAAATATTATTATAAAGTACACTTTATGTACACAGAATTACTTCAATGCAGAGCTGGATCAGCAGTAATTCAAAAAAATGGACACACAAGGAAGAAGCTGATGGGAGACATAGGCCAGGCCTTGGGAAGCCTGGCTGAATCAACAGCATGACTAATGGTGTGAATCTCAGCTGAGAACACATCTTTGGGAGGTGCCACTGTAAAGATGACTGGTGAGAGCAGGAAAACTGATTACTTACTTTGTCAAAAACATCTCTGAATGTACATGCCAGCTGAGAGCTCTTTCAGGATGTATGAAAATCAAATTGTTCGTCTGGGCTTGCATTAGTCACTGTCCGTGGATCAGGCTGTGGGTTGTGTGTGCCCTTGGGGAGCTCATCTTTCCACAACTCCAAAATATGTTGTGTGTGATTGTTGTCGTGGCCATTTAGTTCAGCTAATATTATTCAAGGTCAAACACTTCAAAACAATGTGGAGACAGCCACAGGTATCAGAAAAGTCTGACTTTAATTACAGAATGCTCAAATAATTAACACCCACATCGGATTACTTCAGACCCATGACATGTATCTTAACATTTCTACAAGTGATGTGTTGTGTTTAACAAACTGAGCTCATCATCTGTGATTTCAGTTTTGCTTGGAAGCCCTCTTGAAAGTTTAATTACTGCTGCTACTTGTATATGCATTTTCTCTGTGTTAAATGCTAAATTAAACTGATTCGCTTCAGACAATTCCTGAGGCTAAATTTCTGCAAGGCTCTGGGCTTTCCCTGCTTTAAAAATTAATGGCCTCTCCTACTTAAAATCTAAAGTGGCTTTTAGTGACCATGAATTTTTTGGTGTGCCGAAGTTATCACTTAAATAATCTCTTCTCACTAGCATTTACCTTCAGTTTTGTAATATGTATGTCTTGTATTTTGTTAGCCTAAGTATAACAAGTTTTCCCATCTTTTCTTATGTGTCAGATGAGCTGGTAGATTCCACCAAGCTATCTTTAGTATTTTACTTTTATGGTTTTTTCCCATTTTCAGTTTCCCGCCAGGTATTCAGAATAAGTTTTCCAGGTAAAGTCTGTGGCAGGACTTTTGTCTGTGGCACATGGCACAGTCTAAACAGATCACTAGTCCCAGTCAGGAAGAAACAAGAGAGAACTCAGTGAAACTTTTGAACTCAGAATAATATCAATAAGTCAAAGGTGAAAATAAAGTCATCTCCTTCCTTTATAGAATTTATCGATCCTTATCCTGAAAATTGTTGCCCCTCAGTTCTCTTGCTGTTCACTGAGACACATTCCTGCAGAAGAATATTTTGCACCAAGTGATGAGTTCATGTTGAGAGCAGCTTTCAGCAAAATTTCCATGTCCAGATGGCATATGAATTACAACCTTCTATCATGGACTTAACAAGCCGTGGGCTGCTGTTAATTGTCACTTCCAGGTTTCAGTGTTGTTTATAAGCCACTAATAAAACCTGCTGTTCTTCTTAATAACAAATCAGAAATTTTAATTTTTAAGGGATCCACTTTCTTCTCCCTCGTATTACATTCCTGCCATGACTTTCCCTTGTGCTTTTTGAACATAATCAGCAATAGCTCAAATCTTTATTGAGTTTTTCTTCATACCTTTTTCAGGCAAAGTTCTTTAAGGGAAGAACCATATGCCAAAACCCTTGTGCTGTATCTGCTCATTACTGAGAAAAGAATTTTTTCCCTTCATGTTTATTATTGTGAAGCAAATTCAGAGTCCCTGGTGAATAAGACGTAAACAGAACGTGCACAGTATGAAAATGCATTTAATATTTTATTACATTTTAGCTGCCCGTTAGATACCTCACCCCAGCCAGCAATTTATAATCATGTGTAAGAGGCAGCTTCCTCAATTTGCATAGTTTAGAAACAGCAAAGCAGAAACAACATGGTGAGGGTAATTACTTTTAACAATATTAGAGCAGAGCTTAGTGGATCAGTGCAGCGTCTGCAAAGTCCTGCCCATTAAGAATTGCAAAGCCTTCAGATGAGGCCCTGAAGAACATGAGCTGCATGAATTCAGCCTGTTAATTGCAGAGCTTTTATTAAATTTGTTGCTAGATAATTGTAAAGAAGACGTTGGAGTTGGGGCTTCCAGAACTGCTTGAGAAAGTTGAGGGTTTATAAAACAAACCCTGGCTGAATTACCAGAAGCAAGGCCCTGGTGTCGGCTCAGTCTGAGCCCAGGACTCCTGTGCTTCCCCACAGAGTTAATGAGAGCTCTCAGCACCTGGGGTGGGAAGGGATGTGCAGCTCCCCAGCTCCCTCTGGGCTGGCCCCACCTGTCCGTATGCCTTAGGAGGGCCCGGGAATGCAGGGAGGGTGTGCAAAGAGAGGTGAGGGCGCTGAAAGCTGGGCCTGGAAGGTCAGGATGTGCAGATCTCCCATCATCACATTCCTCCCCCCACAGCAGCATTCGGGACAACAGGCCAAGGTCATGCTTCATAACCACAAAATTGCCTGGCCAGCCCATGTAGGGATGGGATCTCCAAGGAAGTCACTGTAACCTCAAGGCCACACGTACAGCTGTAAAACATCGACATGGCCCGGAGGGAAGGCTCCCTCCTTCGGCCTTCAAGGCATTTCCCAGCACAAAGTGCAGCTGTTTGGGGTTTGTGCTGGGAACAATTTGGAATTATGGCTTTGAAAATCCTTCACGTTTTATAGCTATTTGAAAAGTAAGTGCAATTGGAACTCACTGCGGAGAGGTCAGCTAACCCAGCAGTGTGGTTTGCACACTTCCTCTCCACACACATCAAAGGCAAACCCAAACAAAAAGGCTTTTCTTTGCACTTATAATTGGCACTGGGCTGAGGCCTGTTCTCTTATGCAGGCCCCTGAAAGAAAAGTAACCTGATAATGCAAGCTGGAGACAGACAATTCAATAGAAGTCATGCACCCCAACAGCTACACAGATGCCTGGCATCACCAGTGACCCCTTCAAACTGATTACAAAGTAGAGAAGAGCAGCACATTCAGGCTAATTTACATCAGCACAGCCTGGCAGCTCCAGGAGGGACAGTGTCACCTTGTCACCAGAAGCATTCCCCTAACAACCAGCTCTGCTCAAGCCTTGCTCTCCGCACCTACACGTAGGAAAAGTTATCCTGGCTCCAGGACAGAGTATACAGCATGGACTTGGATCCCTAAGTTCCAAGTGGATCTTTTAGGCTCCAGCTGCATATTAAACCTCTTTCTCAGAATGTTAGTCACGCTTAAAAGACAAATATTGCATGAATGCATATGAGATTCCAACATGCATTGTATGCAAAGTAGAAATAAAATCCCAGTAAAGTTTCTTTTTAGACTTCTGGGAGCAATTCCTGCTTTGCCTTTAGAAATCTCTTCTCCTCTGACTCCATGAACTAATACAATTGGAACTATATGTACATTGCATATTAAGATGTATGCACAGTACATTCCTTTAATCACACATGAGCTTCCTGAACTGTATTATTTTTCATCTGTTTTTTGAGTAAATAATTCTGAAAAAAAAAAAAAAAAATGCTGTGTTCTTCCAGTGTTTCGGAATGTGTATTTTGGGGCAAGAAAGTATTATGTTGGATTTACTGTACTTTGGTACTTCTGTCTCAGTTACTCAAGATCAAACCCAAATTCCCCCAGCCGGGGGGAGGGTGGGAATCACAGTAACCCAGGGTTACACGGCACAAATGGTATTTACAGTTGGCTATTATCAAACAAATCCTACCATCAATAAGACAACCAAACACTGAAGAATACTAACCAAATTCCATATTTTCTGTGAATTAAATCAGTTGTTCTGACTTCTTTTCCATGCACTGGAAGATGTTATACACCTATTTAATTGGTATTGTTGGCTTTAAGCTGCAGCATTTGGTTCTTCAGGGTATTTTGGAGCAACAGCACGCAAAACAGCATAGTGTAGGCTTTGGAATATTTTCCATAACATTACTGATTTTAGCCAGATTTTAATTCCTACGTGAATGGTGTCATTTCATTTAAGAGGAACATCTCTGAAGCAGCTCTTCTGGCAGAGGCAGCTTCTTCAGGAATCTCTTGTTTCCACACATATTGGGTCAGCTTCTCTCCGAAGTCAGTCCTGCAACCCTTTTTGGGCCTGGGGAAAGCAGTGCTCTCTTTCTTTTGGACAGTCAGATCAGATAACCATAACCCATTACTTGAGCTTCTTTCATAATTTAACTCTTTCCTTTGGCATACTGATTTTTTTCTCAAATATTTTCTGCTGTGAACAGGCTTTCAACACACATTGCAGGATAAGACCTGTCCTTAGCAGATAGAATTTTCAGACTTTCAGATCCTATTCAAACACCTCAAGTTTTCATGGCAGTAGCTTCAGTAGCTATTCTGATAACACAAAACATCCTGAAAAACATACCAGCCAACGGAGAGAGGTTCACCAAAAGTCTCATTCCTTGACCCAAAAATTATCATTTCCCTCACTGTCTCAGAAGTTTGAATCCCTACATAATCCAAATTACACAGAGCAGAAGTAATTCTGTGCTCAGAGGAAAGGAGAGCTGAAAGGTCAAACAAATCTCAAGCTATGCTGCCTCAAGCCTTTCTGCTTCCAAAGGAGTGGCTAATGACTTGTTCTTTGGGAAGACTGGAAAGAGTTCAAATATGAAAGCATGATTAAGAGAAGAAAAATCTTCCACACCAATTACAGCTTCCATGCTTCTGGCCAGACTCCATAACCCCGCTTCCAGGGGCAGCCCCATGACTTTTCAGTTGCCTTAGGCTCCACAGGGTCAAAAGGATAGATGCATGCTATCAGCTTGCTATTTTATAAGCTGGAAAAAGAGAAATTGGATGGGCAGGCTGCCTCGGAAATTCTTTTGGAACATAATTGGCACTAAAAGTTTTCCCAGAAGAAAATTATTCAGGTTTCAAAATTTTCTGAGATTGAGGACTGCACATCAGCTATGTTTCCAGCTCATCATCAGTGCTGTCTCCAGTGCCATCACAGCTTCAAAAAAACCTTCAAAACACAGGAAATTAGAATAAAGTAATGAATTCCAGCACTTTTTAAAGCACCATGCTCTGCATGCTCTCATTTGGCAGCCTGCTGCTTTCCAACACTTGTTAGCATGCTCTTCTCTCTGCATTTGTCTGCTGTCTTTTTGGCTGACGCAGCCAGAATTGCTCACATCCATCCTAGCAGCATCCAAGGAGCTCTCCAAAGCAAGAACTTGTGCATTTAGTGATGGTTACCCAATGATGTGGAGAGTTCCAAATCCTGACAATGCTCTAAGTGTTGCCAGATGAGTGAGGAACATGTGAATCTGTGGTGAGGGCATGACAATTTTAGTCAACAGAGCAAAGATACACAGGGACAAGGCCTTGTACTGCAACACTCAGAGCTGCAGGAATAAATGCAGGAATTTGAGAAGGAACCATCGTACTTGCAGCTGCAGGTATGAGACCCACAGGTTATGGATCACTGTTACAGTAAGTTACTACTCACCTTTCAGGGTTTGTCACCAAGTCAGTGGATAAAATCCACAGCTCTTGTAAGTGTCCCTTGTGCTCCTGTAGGTTTTTGGCTTTACCTCCACACTACTTGAGCACAGGAGCAGTTCAAAGGTGAGGCAGGAGGAAAGGGTGCAGAAAGTATCCCAATGGTCCCAGCTGGAAGAACGGTTCCTCTGATAAAACATCCACATGGCTGCTGTAATTTGCATCAGGTAATCTCTTGTTCCACAAAACTCAGACAAATTACCCCATTTCATTGATGGGATAAAAAGCAATTGGAATCACCCCTGCCTTTTTCTGCATGGATCATGAACAACAAGAAATTGGAGCAGTGTTTGAGGTCTGACAAGCACTTTCTGGTTTTTCACTCACTGGCTTTATACAGCTGTGATCAGCAGCACATTAGGGAAGAGTGGAGCCGATATAGATATTTCCAGTTCACCAGCAGTAATTAGATCTGTGAGCATGAATATAAATCTAAAGACCTGTCACCCAAATGGCTGCTTCTGGGCGTATTTCTATTTACTGTCTCAAGAGCCCTCTTTAATCTCTTGCAAAACTGTGCATCTCATTCAGATTAAACCCTGGGATAAATTTCTTCTCTTTCCACTTCACGCCCATGGAAATGATTTGGCTGCATTACACAGCAGTTCCAAGGACATGATCCACAGATATCAGAAATGGCAAGAATTTACCTAAGTATTAAACAGCCAGCACAGCCAAGGTGACACACACCTTTAACTCAGTGGCTGGGCTTCAGGTTTCCCCTCCAAGCAGGCAACCAAACATAGAGTTTGCTTTAACAGAATTGAAGAGACTTACAAGTGGAATTTCCTTTTGGATTTCCTTATTTCCTTACTAATAAGTCCTCTTACTAAGAGGACTAATACATGATTTCTCAATTACATGCTGTATTTTGGCACAGTTTAACAGAGTGGGAGGACAACAAACTTGGGTCCTGTGAGGGAGGAATACAGCAGGCAACAATCAGAATGTGGATGTGACTGCAGCCCTTTGCTTTTTTTTTTTTTCTTCAAAACAAAAGTTTGTCAGAAATAACTGGAAAATGGATACTGAGAGGATGAACAGCCAGCACGAAGACTCATGACCAGGATAAACAACATAATGCAGTCAATAGCTGGCATGTGCTGCAATTTCTTTATCCACATTAAGAATCAAGTATCAATTACCCGTAACATACAGCACATTTTACAGAGTAGCTCCAGGAGTCATCAAATCACAAACACACCCCGGACATGCTCCTGAATAAAAAAATAGATAACAACTATTCCTACAACACAGCATCAGTGGAGCAAAACAAAGCTGAAAAAAATATATAAAGCCTTCTATCATATCTTTAAAAATTGTTTTTGAAACGAGAAATGTTAATACACTCATCATAAGTTAAGCTTCAAGAGACAAGTAAAAATACCATCAAGTACTATTGGAAGCTCTAACGTTTAATGTTTTAAGTAAAAGGCAAAAGGAAACTTTCAAGTTTAAGCTGAAATACAAAATGGCTTTGTGACTTGGGGCCATGTCTTGTCTCCTTTGTGCCTCTATGAGCCCAGCTGGAAAGTGTAATAATAAATTAAGAAACACAAAAACAAAAGCAGGTCTGCAATGAGATCCAGATGCTCCATTAAACTGCCGTTCCCCTTAAACACCTTCCAAACCATAGCTAAATAGAAATACACCCGACAGCTGGATTTTAATCATGCCTGTGAAACCATAGAACTGTCTTTATCTATTTTCCAACAATTAGAAGTTGCCATGCCTCTCCAGGAACTGGAACCACATCAGCCTCTTCTATCCATGACAAGGTAATTAGAACAGAACTACACTGATGCCCCCTCAAGATTAAAGGATCATACACTTCATGATTCTCTGTTTGCACAGTAACTTATTGTGTGGTTTACCTTGGCCAGGCAACGTGCACGCTGAGACTGCTGTGTCTTACATAAAATTCAATCTTTCCACTGTTACCATGTCTTTTCCTGGCTCTTTAATTCCCTGCTCTTTCTGAACTTTGTATGGGGTTTTCTCATCTTTACCTGTTTAGATCACACCACTTTACCAAAGGCAGTGTGTTGCTACTGTATGTACTTACAAAATGATGATTGGAGCTGAACCTGGGCATACAAGAAATTATGCTCAAAAGTGGCATTATCTCAAGGTGTCTTAGGGCTTTAGCTGGATATACTTTGGCTGCACAAAAAGAATGATCAAAAAAATGGGAGAAAACTGTAGGACTGTTGTGTAACTAAAGACTGATACCATAACAGACACAGAATAAATTACACTTACATGAGTTACTGCTTTGTGTGTGTGGTGTTTGGCTTTGCTACAGCAACTTCCTTCCTAGTATCATTTTTGTAGGAGGCATTTGCAGCACACACTACCAAACACTAGACCTCCTGTAGAACACATTTGTCAGTTCTGCTGGCTCAGATGGGGCTCATTGCCCCATCAGGATCTCAAAGGGAAGAACAGGAGATGGGGCTCCCTCAGAAGCAGTTTCTTCTCAGATGTTAAGGACATGCCTGTGAAGCCCTGAGTGCTGTTGAAGTAGTGTTCCACTGCTAATGAAAGTGTTCAGTTGAAGTGTGACACCTAGAGAGGAATGCTTTACTGCACATGGATAAAGGGTTCCCAGAGCATCCCATAAAATGAGGAATTCCTAATGCTGACCTTACTGCAACCTGGGAGAAGTGCTGCTGAGCTGTGCTGGTGTCCTTGAAGGTTATTTTCTTGCCTCAATAGGAAAAAATCCTAGCGAATAATTTTACCACTTTTCTCTGTAAAAGTTACAACCTCCAGATAGGCCAGAAGCAAATATTTCCCTCAGAACTCATTCTTAAGTTATCACCATCTCATTTCTAGGCAAGCACTGTGCTCCACATGGTCTTATTTCTTATGGCTGGTGACAGTATCATTGGCTCAAGGAGATTTCAAGCTCAGCATAACTGCACATGATAACTGCCATTTTCTTTAAAACATCCATCACCACTTCAGTAGATTATCAGGCTCACAGCTGAAATAACAGAACGTGGTTGCTTTCCAAAGGACACGGAGAGTGTTAAAACATGACATTGCTAAGTGGCAAATGACAAACCAAGGGGATGGAAACTGATTCACGCCAACTGGAATGAAAAAACTGCAGTCACTGGCATCATCCTGAGATCTATCAGAGGCCCTGAGGTGTGTGCTCCATAGGAATATGGCTTCTCACACGCAATTCCCAGATATTGCAGGGGATGGTCCTCCCGTGTCCCCAGCTGCAGCGCCACAGCTCATTGCCACCTGGTGGCTGAGAATCTTTAATACAGCCCACCTCTACTCCTGGGGTGTGCATCGTTTCAGAAGGGTATTTTTAAAGTTTATTCCCTGTTACATATAAGTCTTTTCCAGTGGCATTGCACGGGAATGCATTAAACACCCACACCAGCAAATGCAACTGCAGCTAAATTTCTATTTGCTAGAAATGTCTAACGTAGCACGTTGCTAAAGCAATTCTCTGCTTCCAAAGCAATATGAAATCAGAGGATAAGCTTCCAGCTGAAGAATGATGTACAGCTAAGCACAACCACCTGAGCTGGGACCTGCACCTCAGCAGTTGCTCAATGCTTACATTTTATCACAATGAAAAATGTTATAGATTATTCAAAATGAGGTCACAGGCATTTACTTTGAGACTTCCCTCTCTGTTCTGCATATGGCTCACTAACTTTAAATTAAAGTGCAAGAAGAAAATTGACACAGGCTAAAAACGAGCTCCATTTTTATAATAGCCTGAACCTTGACCACTAGAATCCAACACAGCTTTCTTATAGCACCCTAAAAATTAATACATACCCCTTTGCATCTGTATTTCTCAAGCTGACCTACCCCTAACCCACCCCATCCAAAACTGGGCAGCCGAATAGTTGTGGCCAGAAAATTGCCAGTTCAGATGCCAAAAAAAAAAAAAAAAAAAAGCCCTTTAAAAGACAAAGCCAGATGTGAATACCAAATTGTGCAAGTGCCCAAGTGAAAATAATAAAATCATAGGCTTGACCTTGCTCCACCCATTCATTTTGGGCAGAACTTGCCTAGAAAAGTTAATGGGTTTGACCTCAGTTTGAAGAGATGAAGCTAGATCATGTTGAGCAGGGCCTTTGATGTGAGTAAAGTTATGCCTGATTTTCTGCAGCTTAAACAAAATTAGAATCTAGCCTGAGGGTAAAAACATCTTTTAAATTACCAGTCTAGTCCTCCCCTGAGCAGGTCTGTAGATGCACCACAGTGGCCATTCTCCTGTCACCTACTCCTGCGACTTGGGGTATTTCATAGTTTCCTCCTGGCCAGAGAGCAGCAGAGATTCTCAAGGTCACAGTTATCATGGGACACTGCCCAGCAAAGGGAGCCTTTCTTACAGGCTTCTCATATGATCATATTTTCCTGCACTCTCTTCTAATTGTTTACATCTCCAACTCAGCAGAACCAGGGAAATCCACTAGGCAGGATAACCTACATTTTCTCCAAGTCTGGAAAAACAGTGAGAAGTTCTGAAGTGAAAAAATATGAGAGATGAATATACAGCTTGTGTTTACTGTGGTGTTCTTTAAAATCAGGATTCTCCTGACAGCCAGAGGGATTGATACAAGTCTAACTGTGCAGGGAAGGAATATATTAGTGACAGAAGGGGTGATGAAGTAGGAGCAGAAAACCCCCCTAGATCAAGTGAATAGAAAACAAGTTCATTAATGGTTTTGACTGCCAAAATATCTTCCTCTCTCTGTCCCTCCTGATAATTTAGCAAATTATATCCCACGGTGTTTTCTCTCCCTATGGAACCACACAAAACATTTACTTTCCTTTGCCCTAAATCACCAGCTTAATGCAGGAAAGCCACACGCGTGCCAAAAGGTTTTCAGACACACTGGCAGATGCACAATCACTGGTCACAGCAGCTGGGACCCAGCTCTGGTCCCAAAGCCTTTTGAAGGCTGCCTGGGAGCTGAACTGAGTGGCTGCACCAAGCACATTTCCCTGGGGCTCCTACAGAGAGGCACTGCACAGGCTGGGAAGCCTCGAGTCAGACACCAAGAATATGACTGCAAAAGGCCACGAGCATCCTGTCCTAGTGTCGACACTAGCCCTGCCTGCAGTAGAGGAATGGGACTAAATTACTTCCTGAAATCCCTTCCAACATAAATATTCAGAGATATTACCAACATCTTTAAAATTTCACTTTTTTTTTAAACATTAGTTAAACACAAATAGCGGAACGGAACCTCTCCAGAAATAAGCTGTGCACTATTAATAAGCATACTGTAATAAAGACTTTAAGCGAGTCTTAAGTGACCATTAAACACATAATAATGCACTTTCCTACAGACAGCGATGAAATTGAGCACTAAACACTACAGTCAGAACAAAATCATTTAGCATAGATGCCTTGAAAATGCATTATTAAAGTAAAAACAAAGGATATTTGTTCTCCCTACATAGAGTGCCATATGAAGAACTCATTCCCACATTTCCACTAGACACTGATTTAGCTGAAATGAACTCTCTGCTTAGGAAAGCAGAGTTAGATATAAAGCTTCTTAAAAGTTGCAAGAGAGATCTCTGCCTAATAGAGAATATTGCAGCAGACTCACATGCTTTGTTTGCAGCTTTTACAATTGACAACACAAAACACTGGGCAGACAATGAGGAAGTAATACTGTAAAGAATATTGTTTTCTGACCAGGCAGACAAAGTTCCTTTTGTGATACCATAACCTTGATTTGTTTGCTTTATCACTGCTTGTGTGCTCTGCAGCTCTCTGTTATCAGGCTTTTACAGTCACTGGTGTGATTTACAGCGTTCCTGCTGCAAGCACACAGTCATGGATAAAGCCTGCTATAGGAAGTGAAAAAGTCTGTGATCAGTTTTCTGAATTAATGTTGCTTTGCTTCATGCACAACACATGCCAGTCAGCGAATGACTACTTCCAAAGATGGGGTAGACACCTGAGGGTGGGAATGGACTCTACTATTTATCTTAATCAGACAGAACTCATCTGTCTCAGACAGAAGGGTCAGTATTTCAGTGACAGAGATTCCAGATATATGCCCCAACCCAAACAACCAAAAGTTCCTGCTGACATGAAGCTACATAAAATCTAAGAATAAGTTCTTCCTGTTTTCTATTTGATGAGTGGATGCATAAAATTTCTTTCTTCTTCTGTGTGGTGTCTCCCCTATAGATCTACACAAAAAGTGAGGTCATGCACCTTGCATTTCCAGCCCCTTGGTGATCTTTCTGTAGTACAAGCCAAACTAGCCCTAACCCAATAAATAAATAAATATTCCCAGTCCTGCTGCTTTCTCTGTGTCCTGCCCAACTGCAATGACATCACAGCGACAGTTCCCGGCACTCCGAGATGATGGGAAAGTATAAACAGTGCTCCATCTGCAGCTCATTCACTCTTGCTATGAAAAAGGGACCAAAACAAGCCCTTGACTGATGGTTGGTTTCCACAGTTTGGTGGCAACAGCTTTGCAAATGAACTATTTCAGGCAGGAGCTGGTGGCAGTTATTTGATAAAACGCAGCAGTGCTGATAATACACAAGGGTTTTTTTAACGTGGACTTTGTAAATGATAGGATTCAAGGACAAACTTGTCAGGTCAAATCTGACCCAGGTGCTGAATGTGTAAAAGCTGAGAGGTAGAGATTACTGCAGGAAAGATTAATGACACTATTAACGTGACTGTGTGGAGCTACATAGCTCTGCTCAGAGGAAAAGTTTGGGTTGCAGGCATAGTAAATGAAGCCTGGCTATGCTCTAGGCATATTTTTGTTCCCTTTTGTGTACAGAGATGTTTTATTTCAGAGTTATTCAAATATACTCAAGTTGTATAAGTGAACTTTAAAAATTAACACAGTTTAAAAATTATTTTAGCTGATGAACCAGTTACAAGTTAAAATCAGCACAGGTTTGCATCAAAATACCTATTTAACATTATCCAGCTAACCTGTACTGAAAGTGCAAAGTACTCACAGCAATATGCACAGCTGCTCCCTGTAAGAGAACAGGTTTTCCATGCTGCTGCAATGCAATCAGTGTGTGATATTTTAAATTATTATTGTTTCAAATGTGTGAAAATGAGCTCTGATTCTCCTCAGGAAAATCATTCTATAGCTCATCAGATGTGAGATACTCCTGTAGAGAGAACACATTTCTTGTGTCAAACAGTAAGAAGACTTGAAGCCCTTGTGGACAATATTCTTTCCTTGTGAAATCAGCCAAGACTCTTCTCATTTCATTACTCCACTCATTTACATCGGCTGAAGGGATGGCACCCGAGGGAGGCAGGGCCACCCAGAGAGAAGGGCAAAAAGTCCTTTGTTCCCCTGACCTCAATTCATCCTTCATTTGCAGCTGGTCTGGTTGCTGCCAATTCTGTCAAGAAAAATTTTGAGATTTCCTAAGAGATTTTAGCTCATCTTCCTGTCATTCAGGAATTTCAGTTTCAGTGACAAGAAGCAGTTTTGGAGGAAACTGGATTGTGAGAACACGACCCAAATGTTACTGAGTTTAATGGAAACTTCACTGAATTCAGTCCACTGAGCTATTTTTCAGTCATCCCTGAGTTTCCAGAGATGGGTAAATAATTCAGTCAAACATAAACATAACATATTTTGAAATTTGTTGAATAAAGGAGCCTTTTTTACCGGCCTGATCACTGCCTGAGGCTCGTTGTAGGTTAGTGGAAATGCATTGTGATTACAGCACTGCACATCACCAGAGCAACATCCTGTTCCAGGTCAGCCCATGAGGATTGCTCCTTGCTATCTGTTTGCAAAGTTCCTGAATATTCATGGGCCTTATTCTCTTCAGATTAGGCTGAACTCTTGCACTAACTCTGGAGACCAGGCTGTGAATATGCAGTACTCAGATTTCTCATCTGCAAGATGGTGTTTCTTCATATCACAGAGGCATGAGAAGTATGAATTAAAATACTTCCCAGGTAGTGAGGGCTTTGAAGAAAGGGGTATGTAGGGGCTGTGCAAATTCACCAGGTGTGTGCAGGGGTTCTCATCCCTTTCTCCCCCACTGGAAGTCCCTGGCATGTGATGTGGCCATAGTTGTGTGCTGGGACTTAACTTTTGATTGCAGCTGCTTCTACTCCAGAATATTATAGGAAGGTAAAGAAGGAGCCTGTTGGTGTTTCAAGTTCAGTGCTGCTTCTCCATTTATCTCTCAAGTACCTTGCAGAGCTCCTAACTGAAAGCTTGAAGTTCTCTACTAATTCATTAAAATATCTGTTTTACACCCTTTCATTCCTTCTTTTTGCAATGAGCAATGGGAATTGCATCTTCTGTTTTTACTAAACTTTTATTCATAATGGCAACCAGGATATACTCCCTCCTTTCCAGCTTGGAACTGCTGGTTGCAATCCCATTGTACACAGCAGAAATGCAGGAGGATGAATGAAGGCAATGACAATATTAAGCCATGTGCCATGTTTTGTCTGGGTATGAAACTTCAGGATATCCAAAATGGCTGAGAAACTCCATCCACCTCTCCTTTCCTCATAACTATTTACATGGAACCATCAGGAGACAGTGTGTAATAATGTCCATTCATACTTGCAAACCCCAAACAAGGAGAGAGCTGAGCCAAGACTAAGTCAAACAGACAGAGAAAGGGACAAGTACATCTGGCTGGGAATAAACAGCCAGATTTTTGCTTCCTCTCCTGGCAACTTTCTTGACTTTTGTTCTGTCTCAGTTTATCCTTTCAGAGATGGAATGGCCTGCTTTGACATTTGTGTAGCAGTTCAAAGCATCCCCAGATTCGGGTGTCATTGAAGACTTAAATGTTCAAGAGCAAAAGCAGAACTGATTTTTAGAGCTGACAACCCATTGCTGTATAGATGAGCACAGGCTGAAGGAAAGAATCCTGATTGTATAATCAGTTCTCCATCTACAAAGCCAATACCAACAGAGGGGAGAATGATGACTGGTTCTGACTGCTCTTCTGACATCTGAAGCACTCTGCATCAGAATGAAAGAGAGCTTGAGGAAATACACACAACAAATTGAATCAAACTGGAAATGCTGTTTGCCTCCAGAATAGACTTGGTGAATTAATGTTAGAAAACTTCATTTATTTTATCTGTCTCCATGCCATGGTAACTTGCTGTGTACTTTTAAGTACAATAAAAAGTTCAGTTTACTCTTCCCTGAAGTTATTCTGATGTAGTCATACATCCTCTTTTAACAAAATTGCAACAGAACATCACAAAAACGTTTATGGGGAGGCTGAAGAAAGGTAAACACAAAGAGACTTAGGATTTAACAGTAATATTTGTCATGGACGAGTAGGTACAATCAGTTATTTCTACTGACTCCTCTAATCCTAAACTTATGTTCCAGACAGAGTTCTCAAAAATATTTTTTCAAAAAGAATGAATTTTCTCAAAATTCAGTCAGTTATGTTAAAAACTGTTACAGAAAGGTAAAACAAAAACAAATTTTATCTAATGTTTTAAAGAAAAATGTTTCTCTGATTGTAATTGATTATTCTAAAAGTAAATGAAATACAGCAGAAACCTGGGGGGTATGTACAAGGTAAATGCCACTAGAAGGATAAAATCTAAGTATCAGTGGTAACTTTCAGGGGCTTGTATATTGCCTTTATTTATTTTATTATTTACAATCATTTAGCATTTACTCTTAGAAATTAATTTTGTAATTTTATCTTTTTTGTTTCTTAGTTATATATCTCATCTCTCTCCTAGCTGAGTGAATTGAGCTTTCCTACAGAAAGGATTTCCAAAGGTTTCCATAGCTCACAAATCCTTCAGCAGCAGCTCCATGTCTGTTCAATTACTCTACAGTGTAAATAAAACAGCATTTCAAGAAAAGGTGAGAGTTTGCTTTTGCAGATTTCCTCTCCACATCTGTCCAGACTGAAATGCAGACTTCTTTTGCTTTTAGCACACAGGCTTGGGAATAAAAAGCTTGATAGTCAAAAGGTCACAAATAGGAGTGTTTTTCTAGAACCAGACCTGTGTGGATAGGCACTCACATGTACATAACTCTTCCAAATTTGAAAGAGCTCCCAAATGTGTAATATTAGGAGCCTTTTTTGTCTGGTGGCCTTGAATGAACTGGGCTTGCCCATAGACAGGGACCAAAGATAGAAGCTAACCATATTGGGAGGTTTTATATTTTTTGTGGAAGGAAACTTATCTTTCAGCTACATTTACCCACCTCAAACAATGAGATCACCACAAATGTATCTGCCTCGCTTTGGGAGTAAATCAGCGACTATTTATATCCAGAGCTTTGAATTTTCACTGCCTAGTAACACAGGACAAGAGTAAGGAGATAAAAAAAGGAGAAAGTAGTTCATAGTTATCTGATAGCTGGTGCCTTTTCCCTGTCCTGGAAAGTTTTACAAACAACTGTTGCTTATTACTTTATGGGTTTGAGACCTCATTCTGGAATCAGTGCTTTGAAATTTGGCTTGAAGACATTTACCAAATCCGGTACTTAAGCTTTAATGGTGCAAGACTAATGAAAGGGCAGGATATGCATAGATTATAGTAAATAAATAGTATGATGTGCCAGGAAAAATGAGGAAGGGAAGTAATGAAAGACAAGCGTTCTACCAGGATTTAGTGAGTCCCATCACAGACTGGCACTAGCAGAGTGAAGTTCTCCCGTTACGAACTCGAGCAAAGCAGCGAGCTATTATTTGCAAGGAGCAAGGCTGTGAGCTTTTATTTTGTGCTGAAAATGTTTTGAGAAGGTATTTTTCAGGAATTTATCATGATGAAGAAGAACTACGTTTCCCTAATTGCACTCTCTCGTGGTTTTAATAATTTAAGGTAAATTATTCCGATTAGATATTTTTCTTAGGATTTTTTTCCCATTTAGGAGAAAAGAGATGACTGTTCTGAGAAGGATTTAGTGCAGGCATTCAAGCTGTGCTGCTGGAAAGGGTTAGGAGCAAGTGGAACAGATCTCAAATGTCAACTTGTTCTCTTTATGTTTCATTGCAGTTAGGCTTGGGTAAACCTGAGCAAACTGAAGTGTGTGCATACACACATCCTTCTGCTTATGGAGAGTGTAAAACTGGAGTATTGTGACAGAGAATAAATACAGAATGGTATGAACAGATTTCATTGCACTTGGTAGTGTCAGCTGAAGCTTTTGTGTATTCACATAGTGCCAGCCCCAATAAAGACAGCATTTAACAAAACTCAATGTAAAGTCCAAACCTAGGATCCAGTTCCATTTTAATGTATAAATAAACCTTGAATACAAACATTTCTTTGCTAATCTGGGCACAAAAAGCTCAAGATCTGACCCCCTTGCTCAATTTTCTGCAGATCAAAGAATGCCCTAAACTTTGTCATTATTACTTTAAAATGCTCTTAATTAAACTCAGAACGAGCTGTAGCTAAAAGGTCATAATTTAAGTGCTTTAGACCACAGAGATGTAGCTCCAAGGAAAAGTGTATTTTTGTGTTGCTAGGGGAACCCTTAATGTGCTATGGCACCAGGAACGTTTGGAAAAACAAGAAATGAAGCAGAAGTAAGTATTCGGTAATGAAAAACACGAGAAGATTAAATCAAGGTCTAGAACACCAAAAGAGGAAGAGACACAACATTTTAAGGAGTATTTTAGAAGAGTGGTCTAATGCCTGTTTAAAATATTTATTTAGAAAAAATATATTCAGTTATTTCAGGGGAAAAGTTTAGACCTGAACTATTGCCAGAGATTGCTTATATAAAAGCACCAAGGGTGCTCTGAAGAGTCTGATGTCAAATCAGTGGAAAGGTGTGGACTGGGATGTTCCACAACATTTTCTTAAAAATCCAAAAATCAGGTGAAACTTCAGAAGTTATATAAATCAGATCTCAAGAAGTCTGTCAATCTTATATGCGTGGTTGTGCCATTTTTTACAGCACATTTTTTACCCTCTTTTCCCAGGGTAATACGAAAATCCTTGTGAACTAAACCTAAACAAAGACTTTCTGCATTTGCTATGGATTGAAATCACTGCTCTAGATCCGAACCAAAAATATGGGGTCAGGGGCTCAGCTGAGAAATGCCCATTTACACCCACTGAGTAGATAATCCATAAAAGATGGAGAAATTAATGTCAAGGAAACAAGTTTTTGAATGGCTTGAGTAGAACTGTGTGAATAAATGAATTTTTGGCCAAGTGATCACACCATGTCACTTAGTGACACTGAAGTAATAAGTAAATATAGCTAAACCTAATCTCAAGCATAGTTTGATATTAAAAATTACACTATTTAAATTTTGAAACAAAACATTTTGACTAATCTCAGAGAAATCTGCTTGCTTGGGTCAAAATTATTTGAATAAACAGCCTGAGGTTATTTCATCCTTTCATTGTCCTGATATTATTTTCTTGCATATATTTGAAAATATTTCCAAGCAGAATGGCTGGAAAGCAATCCTGATTCAAAAGCATTTTATACCCAAATGATTGACATAATACATGTTTAATCATACAGGAACTGACCACTGCTTGATAGAAATCTTCCTGTCTCTCACAGCATTCACAGAGCAATGCTAATTTATACCAGATGCAGATCTGACCTGGCCTGTGTAAAGAAGCTGTTGAAGTGGAAATGTAATATTTAAACTAGTACAAACCTGCAGAGTTCTGCAATAAAATTAAATTTGGGTAAAGGATTAGTTACTACTTTGATTGTCTACTAAAGGAAGCTTGTTTTTACAGCAGATAGAAATTGCAAATAATTAGAATATTTTTACTGCTAATGCAGTGTCAATGTCATTACACCCTAAAGGTATTTAGCTCTGAAGTGGGTGAGTGACATGGCTACACATGGTGACAAAGTGACCCAGCTGCTCAGCTTTCTTCCCTGCTTTTCTACAAAAGCTGCACACAGCCACATACATGAACTGTTTATAGAGAGATTAACTTCGATACATCACAATGCCCTCAACATAAACCCTGAAAATCAGGGAATGTGAGAATAGAAATATTCACCACATCAGGCTTTTTATGAATCAAGGGCTGCTGAAGATACTTTTGGGACCAAGGCTTGAGCTTTGCAAGTTCTTAAAGAGAAACAGCTTTTGCATCAGTCCCTTTTCCTCTCTAACTCCCCCAGTTCCGCTGCTTTTTCTTCCTCCTTCTGCTTCCTTCCTTCTTTTTATCAGGATATAAAAAGGGAAAAAGGATAGGATGAGGCTCAACTGATGAGTTTTCTTCTGTATTTGTTCCTGTTTTCAAAAAGTGTGACTAGTCCTGGGGACAGGCGACTGGTGCCCCCTCAGCGACTAAAGAGGATGTAGAAGAGCAGAATGGTTGGCTCCCGGTTGTCCTGCTTTTCCCAAGCAACCTTTATGCTTCCTACCCTTAACGGGATTTCTCTGGCTTTGCTATTGATGGGTCTGAGTGATCACAAGTTTTAAGATCTGGCAAAGACTTGAAAAAGATAAACAGAGTAACAGAATATGAAGGTGCCACGTGGCTTTTCTTAGCTTCCACCTGACATTCCAGAGATTTCATTAAACGTCTCCAGTTTTGGCCGCTGTCGGGAAGTGCGACGGAACAGAGAGGAATCACTGGAGTTTGTGCAGTCCTTGCCTGACCTGAGGCACAGCAACGTGAGGATGTGCTGCAAAGTCCTTTAGAGAGCCAGGGAACACAAGGAACAGTGTAGTGCATCTTCACCCCCACAGCACTAAACACCTACAGTACTCTCCTCACATTATTTTCCTTGGATTAGTCTGACCTTTTCTCCAATGTGATGTCTGTTGGGTAATGGGGGCATTTAGATAACAGCTCTAATCAGCCTTTCAGCTCCTGCTTTTCTCTGCAGTGGTTTCTGCATGGCACTGCTTCCATATCCACCTCCAGTGTACTCTGAAAAAAATACATTGTGGAAGGTGGGAGAAACAAAAGGCATTCGCCATCAACAGAAAAGGAATAATTCTTTAGATATTTATTTGTTAACCTATCTCGGTCTCTTTATGTGCTGTCATTGCCTGCCCAATGGGGGAACTCTTGTAGAATTAGCAACAGATTTCCCCAAGCTCAGGGATGAGGTAATGGTGCCCTGGAAGTGTGACCAGCACGACTCTGAGTGCTGCAGGACACTGCACATGCTGCACAACAAATTGTTTATGCATTTTCAGCAACAGCAGCTGGAATTTTTACAGGGATGACGAAATGCTGGAATATGAGCAGTCTGATGCCCTTTCCTAAGAGTGGATTTGAGATAAAGACGTCAAAGCACAGAAAAGGACTTCATTCTGTATTAATACCCCTTTGTTGCCAGTTTTGAAATATCAGCTGTTTCTATTCTTTTTGGTTTAATAATTTTTCTTTACATTTTAGGCCAGCAACTAACTAATTAGCCCTAGATTTGATAAGGGATCTTCTAGCACATATCCCTATCAGTTTGTCCCTCATGACCAGCTATCAGGGAACGCTCAGCACAGCCTGACTTCACAATTACAAAAACCTGCTTGGGGATATTAAAAAGCAGTCTATGCCCTTATTTCATTTAGATGTATTATTTTCAGGGAGGTCTGAAAAAATTATTGAAATATTCATGAAAAAATGTCCTTCCTTTCGGATGTTTTGAGCAGTTATTATTCTGTTGGGAATATCTATTAAGCCTGATCAGCATTCAAAGTTCCTTTTTAAAAAAATCCAAAAGAGTTCACCACAATAATAAAAAATCTATAATCCAAACCTGATAATCCTCTATCAAAAATTATGGAATTATCCTGATTATGGAAGATTTCTGCCAAACGAATAGAAGAGAATACAAAACAGACACAAAAATTCTAAAGCAGAATTGACCTTGTGGACCATTTGGTTAAATTTTCATGGTATTTTCCCATGTTTTCATGCCTCATTAGTCCCCATGACTATGGCATTAAATCTGTGCCCAAGGCCATAAGAGTAAGTAGGAAATAATGAATGTAGGTAATGTCAGTGGACAGGACTAGACAGGAAATCTATGTGAAATGCACCCAATTTAGTAGAGTTTTCAGTACCCTCTGTTATTGAAAGCTAAGAAAAAAACTTTTAAGTTACAATTAAGTTACGTTCTGGTAGATTAAACATGCAAACTGGACACTCAGTACTCACATTCTTAGCAGATGGCTAAAGCATTGCCAGACAAGCCACCATTTTCTGCATAACATTCTTTTTTATTTGGTATTTCCAGCTACTCTGAAAGACCTGTCTTTGTTATTCAGTATAAATATGCCTTGTGGAAGATTTCCCCCTAAATGGTTAAAAAAGAAAACTGTCTCCTCTAACAAAATAAGCATTTGCTAGCGGTACTGAGAAAATGGCCCTCCAGTTATCTGAATGTAATTCCAAGAACCAGTACAGAACTTTGGATTGTGGACCTTGTGCATCATCTAACAGCTTGGTTCATTCACCTATTCCAAAGCATAGATTCCCTAGAGAAGGCAATATTTTGTCCTAGTTTATTATAATATTGCTATAAATCACAAGTGATTACTTTAAAGACAAAAAGTCCCAAACACAAACGTGGCATAAGGCCTAAGCAGTATTTTGCTATATATTCTAAGCAGCCATACTATAAACACAAAGTATGCAATTCCACAATTCTCAAAAGAAAAGGCAAGTGATCTGTTTTTAATTTTAGGGTTTCTACATTTATATCTGGGAACTGTATACCTCCAGGAATTATGGGTTAAGTTGGAGGAGAAACAGGAGCAACTTGCTTTGCCAGTTTAAAATAGAGTTCACTGATTTCAGGAATAGTTTCTTTTCCACATGCTGAGACTTCTCCTGAGGGAATAGCTCACTGATACAGCCAGGACAACAGGAGAATGATGTGTTCCTACAGTGTAAAGTCAGAACAGTAATGACTAGATATAAAAATTTGTAATTTAATGCTTTAAAAGGACAAACATTTTGAAAGCATGTTTCCAAAATACATCTGCAAAATAACTTCTCCTTTTTTTTCATTAATTGTTCCATGAGACTAATGGCACTATGTTTTATGGTTGCTCAACTCCAGGCACAAATGTTTTTTTGCTGACAAACTGGCAATTTTTTTTTTTTTTTTTGGCAAAAGCATAAGCCAAAGCCAAAGTGGAACGGCTCTCCAGCATGGATCCACTAAAACAGCAGATGCAGTGCACTGCATCTCTGCAAGTGACAGCAGCAGTAAAATCTCATAAACATCTTTCCTCTTGATCCAGTGTTGCTCCAAACGAGTTGAGGTTATACACGAAGTATATGATATTCATGGTCAAAGCCCAGAACCACTATTACCTATTTTTCAAAACCTATGAATAACTTATCAGCTGCTAAATTCATGGCTTCTGCATCTAAATTACACTCTATACCTCTTTTGGCACAATTAATACTGGTGTTCATGGCAGTTCCAGGGAAATGGAAAAGATGTGGAACAGCAACTCTGGCAGAAACAGACACAGCAATAAGGTCACGATGTATGGAGGGAGCAGCCAGCACTGAGCTTTCTGCACAATAAAAAGCAGAATGAGTTTCCATAGGAAATGGAAAAACACCCAAAGAAATATCTGTTAGTAGAGAGCAAAGAAGGTCAGCCAGGGCCTGTAGGATCCCTATTTATAAGAGCCTACCCTTGAGTTCTCAGTTATGTAGGTGGCTATTTTTAACAGGAATGACAGACAAAAGTCTAGTCCTATCACACAAGCAGATTTGTATACACAAAAAGTATCTTCTGCACTTCCTTTTCTTTTTCCCAGAAAGTTTGGAGTTTTGAGCTATGCAAGATGGATGAATGAGGACGTGGTCCTGTCTTCGGAGTTTACACTGTTCAGATTAAACTGAGGATATTTTCCAAAAGCATGTGTTATGTATTTAAGAAGAGAAGTTCACTGTGGGGTGATAGAGATCAACATTTTTTTTCCTGGAAGAAGCTTTGTTTAGTTTCCATTAAGTAATGAGCTGCTAAAGGATTTGCTGCTACAAGAATCCGAAAGAAAGGACACCTTAAACACTACAGCAAAGCATTGTCCTGTGGGACAATTCCATAGTACAAATTGGTGCCAGTAGGCATTCCATCACTGAAATATCAACTAGAAATAGCTAAACACTGAAAATTTGTTCCAGAAACATTCTTGAGAAAATTGTTTTCCTGAAATACATAATCATGCTTATTTTTTCACATTCCAGTGTTTTTACTGGTTTGGTAGCCTTGACAGGAGGCATGAATCACAAACTTACAAGCAGACAGCATTCTGCATTCCTTTTTGTGGAAAAGTTGGCCCCTAATGGTTTTTGCAAGATAGACCAAGGTAATATGCAACATGAAAATTGCTTATTTGAGTTTCATCTATATAAAAATGAGAAAATTGGATACTTCCATGGTTAGAGCTATAGTGAAAGTCGTGTCAAAAAAAATGTTCTTTATTCTTTACTTAGCCATGCAGTCATTTATTTTATAGAAACAATTATTTTGACTGGAATACTCTGTGAAGTGTGCATGACTGAGAACAGAGGGGCAGTGGAGTCAGTTGAATTTCACGCTGAGGAATTGTTGGTCAATACACCATCCAGCCTTTATAATTCAGAAAGTTACTATTTGTTTCAAAAAGATAACCAATGTCAGCCCATATGAAATCTTTCTGAATGCTCAATATTCACAGTTCAGTATCTGAGTTGTTTGCTCAACTGAGTTCCTTGATATTGTTTCTTCTTCCTGACTGGATAACCTTTCTGACTAAATTTGTTTCAAATAAACTCTATCTAATCATTAAATTAATCTCAATTTCAAGTCCAACAGTCACTTTCTGCAAACATATTGTCACAACAAGCAAATAAAAATGAGTGCAAGCATTTGCTGGGAAAAGGGTGAATATTTTCCTGTAATGCTGTTGCATTGCTCCGATCATCCGGTCTCCTGTAAAATATATCAGCAGCAAAAAAGTGATAAACAATTGGCCAACACTTATCCACTTATTTAGAAACTGCTTCTTGGTGAATTTGTGATTAAGATTGTGCATGTGTCCTCAGCTGTAAGACAGGATATGTATTTTATCTAGCCACACAAGAAGATCTCATCTTTAGTTCCTACTTGTGGAAGTAAATTGGGTGTGATCCCAAGCCGTAGCTCCTTACACAGACACTGTTCTCTGAAACCAGATCTGTGTGGGTTTGGGCTTACAGGAATCTTGTAGGGCCGCAACAGCAAGCACTAGAACCAACCCCAAACACTAAAATCCCATGTGTGCTTACCTAGAACTCTGTTTGCTCCAGCCTTACTGGAAGGCCACAGATTTTAGCTCAAACAAACTGCAGTGAGCTGCAGACTGACAAAAATAAATCTGACTGACTTCAGATTTGCATTTCACCAGAATAGCTTGGCCCTCAAGACGCTCATAGGGAAGACATGTACTTCCAGAGGTATCAGGGCTCCATACTGACAGCCTACCCTTCCACATTGGAATCGTTTTTCAGTGGTTTGAGCAAATAACTTAAAAAAAAAAATCCAGATTAAAAGAGCTCTTCCTTTCAAGGGCATCAAAAGCAGGATAGTAGCACACCCAGTTCACTTGTGCTGGAAGTGCAAAGCTCACCATCTGAGCTTGTGAGACCTGTATAATGGGAACAGTGCTGTTAATCCACACATTTGCACCACGATTTTCCTGGGTGAGTGCCAGGAAAACACTTATTGTGAAGACAGTAAATCAAGTTCTACACAAATTTAGTTTAGGTCACTCAATATCACTCCAAAATCTCTCTGCAGGACAGAAACACAAGTATTACTTGTAAAAGAGTTATGAGTACTTGTACAAAGTCTGTGACTCCTTCACTTCTTGGCTGTTCTGAGTGCTTGTCAACTTGTAGGATTAAACCTGATATTCATATAGGAGACAACCTGGAGCTCAGATCTCTGTTTCGGCTTTGAACTGAGGTATGCAACTTCATCCTCGAGAGACAGAGTTTCAACATCTATCAGAAAAGGTCTGAAAGTACTATTTTTCCCTAAAGGGAGCATTATGAAGTGAATTAGTTAACACTCAGAAAGGGTTTAGGGTTTCAGGAAGCTAAGTACCATGGAAAGGCAGGGTGCTGTCATCCCTTTATAATGGAATATTTTATCATTCAAAAGTCGCAATTTCCTTACAAGTCAAACTTTGTTCCACTGTTACTCCACAATATGCTTAAAAACATACACCATAGTTTTTTTCTTGCATTTCTTACTTCAGCCACACAATCCTTCACTCCATCTTCTTCGAAAAGAATTGAGTACAGTAATGGTTCTGCTTCCACCCTGCAGAACACTTGGACTTTTGCACTTCACACTTGGGCTCCTGTTGTATAGGAAATGCTAACGGTGACAGCGATGAAAGGAAACAGCCTTTCCGAGTTGGGAAATCCTAGGTGAGCTCCCTTTGTTTTCTGGAGTCAAAGTGTGGTATGAACGTTCTAAATTAAGAATCAAAGCATTCCATATCTCTGAGTGCATTTATAAATTAAAAGTAGGAATTTATAAAATACTTCAAGCCCTTGAACAAGAGCAGGACACCACAGCCCATTCCACAATCAGTTTTGGACTGGTCCATTACGATTTTATATACAGTTGGACCTGTATCTTATAAACACCCCTATATAACTGCACTACTTTTTAAAAAAAGCACTTCACATGTTAAAACAAAGATGTAAATAACATGGGGCAAACCAAAACACCAAGTGCAAACACTCGTAAATTTTCAGAACTTCAAGATCTTAAAAAGCTTGCAATCTGGATCCAAGCATTCTCATATTGATTTGGAATTTACTGGATGGCTGGAGACTTCAGAGTGGATGAAATCCAGTCAGCAAATGTTCCAAGTTTCTAAAACTCAAATACCTGAATTTGAAGTATATAATGAGTTTCTCTTTGTACAGTAGAGACAATTTAAGTTGCATTGGGTACCCATCCATTAAATTATGCAGACTTTTAAAATGCACAAGCTTATAGCAAGCACCTCCAGAGGACTCAGAACAAAAGAACATTTCTTGGTATTTTAATTCTATATGTTGAAGAAAAAACAAATCAATATAAAATATGTTATTTTTAATGTGTGCTTTCAAAGGTTCCCCTGTTAACTGCATGTTAAGCCAATTTTTTTCTGAATTGTATAATTGAGAAATAAAGAGGAAAATAAAACTATGAATCTTAGATATTTAGCTCTACAAGTGTAAGCACCACCCTCAGGAACAAGAACCTGCACAGATAGAAAACATGGAATAGCTGAAGAGGGAGAAATTCAGATAGAAAAGAGCATAGAAATGACAGCTGAGAGCAGACAGGACGTGAGTTAGCAACACAGAGTGTCATTCTGGAATGTGGATAGCAGGCAAGTTTGCAGAGCAGCCCTTTTGCTAGAGCAGCACTGATAAGGCTGTAGCGGGATTGATGTGGCCATGTCATGGACCACACTTCAAGAAATCTATGGACTGGTCAGAAACAGTCCCAAACACAGCAATAAAAATGATGAATTGATCTGTAAAATATGAATTAGGGTAAAATATTGGAAAAGTGGGATATTTAGCCAAACAGACTGAGGGAAGCCTTGATAACAGTCTCTCAGACATGCAGATGGCTATTTTTTATTTGTCTGCAGAAGTAACAGGATAAAATTCAAGAAAGATTCAGGTTACACCATCAGAAGCATTTTGTGACGAAAGGGCCATGAACAGCCGGAAAATCTGACTGAGTTTTTGTGCATCCCTGCTTAAGGCAGGCAGACAAGTGTCTGCCAGGAAGCACCCGAAGGTTGCTGCTTTTGCCTTGTATCAGGTGACTTCATATTCCTTCCAGCCCTATGATCCCATGCTTTCTGTTTGCTCTTTATCCTGTTTAATTCAAAGCACTGAAAGTCCTGACATACACCACACTGTGAAATACTTTGGATTTCAATGAGCCCAGAATATGTTTCTGCTTATCCACCTTCTACTTTTACTTTCTGCTGAAGGCAAAAGACAAATAACCATTGTTCTCATTCACCCAACTGCTTTAGTGAAACGTCAGCTTCTCAGGGATGATCTAGAAATTTAAAAGCTCAAGCCCATGAGATTTGAACATCGTGGTCCTAACTCAGACATGAAATGAAGTTTAAGAACCAAACTCATACTTGCTGTTTCAGGAAGTGTGTCAGTGTCTGGCAGCTTGCTCAGAAGGCTCGTTATCTTGTACAGAGAGACTGAGCTGTACGTATTTCGTTCAGGCAGAAAGAAAACAGAAAATTAAATCTTGAACATTGCCACAAATATCTCCAAAACAATGTTTGTTGTTTAATATACAGTTTAAAAATGACTGGTACAGCTCAGAATGAAAGGACAGAAAAGATGCAAGTAACTGCAGGAACTAAGAAATGCCAGCAATGGCATTAATCTTTCTACAGAGATTTTCTGGAATCTTCACAGAAAAGTTGGATTGTAGGGAAATATGTACTAATTTCTTTTTAAACCAGCCCAAGTTTTATATCAAATGTCCATCCACAGCTCATTTGGAGCTATTACAGGGATTAGGTGAAAGGCATAAGCTGTAATTACAAGTCAAACCATGCCAAGACAACATGGGCATTGTTCAGGAAGTCATGCCAAATGACATCCCAAGCACACAATGTGGAGAGAGGATCTGCCAACAATTTTAATTTGTGAGAAATTGTCTCAGTATTTTGTTTCACTTCAATAGTAATATGTTAAAAAAAGTATGTCAGCTAGTTACACAGGGCCTGGCTGTGGTCCAGGTGTGAAACTGTGATGAAAAGGGCCATTAGTGAAAAATGCCAAGCTCTGAGTTTCATGTCATTAATATTTATGACACAGTGTGAAGAATCTTATCTAAATGCCACTCTGTGTGTGGGTTGGGGTGAAGGAAAAGAGGGATGCTTGGGAAGGAGAGTTAACAGTATTTATGCTCAAGTGTGCAGGCATCTTGTCAGGGAACAAAGCCCTTGACAGACACTGGGTAGCAATAATTAGTCTAATGTTCGCATTGTTACACTTTATCTGACCTCTCATTTTAATGGCATAAAATTCTAAAAATGACTGTTCTGTCAGGCTGCCAAGTGGAATGCATTTGGATGGGTATTTGGAAACCAAATATAATTTTTAACCGTCATCTATTATTTTGGGCACATCGCCTGAAGTGGACTGAACCTCAAATATTTATTTCATGCCAGCCTGCTCGTCCTGAAATTCCGCTGTGATTTCAGGCAGACAATATGTTTTGTTCAGTATGATGCTGTAACTCCTACCAGTGCCTGCTGAAGTCCTGGGGTAACTGAACCCCTCCCTTTGCAGAGAGTGGGAAGGAACCTGTGCTGCCAGGGAGTGCCGCCGTGGACCCTTCCTGGTTCACAGGAGTTGGTGAGGCATTTTCCCATCCAGGATTTCCATAAGCAGTGAGATTTGTGCATTTACTGGATTCAGAATTTGGGTTTCTCCACAGCGAAACTCTGTACTGTTCGTGTGACCTGTCTTGGGGTGACAATGCTCTGCACTTTGTCACGTGGCTGCAGTGAGTCCCTCTCATGTTTTCATAAAGGTCACATAAGATTTGCATGAACAAAGTAGTGAGTCGTTGTCTCCCTATTTTTAATGCAAATTGTCTCCTCCTCTTGACATAAATAGTCTGTTTTATGTCATAACTTAATTCCTACAAAATGCTGTGCTTTTTCAACTTATGTTGTTATGTCAAGAAATAAATGAAGTGCACTATACACATCATATTTTTCATGTAAGTGTCTGGCATGCATATTGCTTACATAAAAATACAGCATTGTTTAAGAAAGAAGAATTTAGAGGGAGCTGGTATAAGATATCCATTTTTTTTAAAGCAGCAATTTATTGGAGATTTTTTTTTTTCAAATGACAGTATTTCATAGGTTAGAAAGAAAAATCTGCTGTTCACAACATAGAAAACCATCAAGTGAAATCAAAGTTACAATTTTATACACAGGAATCCTGGTATTTCTAGTGCTAAAATATAAAATAAAATCCTGATTTGGAATTAACTGCTGAAAATTTATTTTAATATGTGCTAACAGAAACTTGGTCGTGCACTCTGTTACCGAGGAAATGTATCAACTTTGAAGTCACTGTGTCCTGTTTCTATTCATAGAAGGCCAAAGCTAAGGTTCAGCAGGAACCCAGGAACTTTTAAGGCAAGGAAGAATTAACACACGTGGCATGTTGTCCTAAATTATTGCTTTGTAACTATATCCATCTACAGTATGCAGTAACATCCAGAAGTAAAGAATAGGTGATTGTACTTGGCACCACACAGTCAGCCCTGAAATAAGAAAGAGCTTGGTTTCTCACTGGCTTTAAGGTGATAAATAATGACCGCGGAGCAATTCCTCCTAATGAATTTTAATGGAATTCTCATTAATGGGATACCCCCTTCTGTACTCCTCTGGTGGCTCTGTAAATCTGACTGACTTTCATACATTTGCCAATCTCATCTCAGGGTCCCTATTGATAAATTTAAAAATGCTCCTCACCATTTCAAAGAAACCACACTGGAAGGAGAAGAAGCCCTGTCTGATAAACCTGGGAGGGCCACGTTCAAGGGGCAGCAAGGATCAGGGCTGGCTGGAAGGCTCACCCAATGCTGCTACTCTGCAGCAGTGCTAACTTAAAGGGGAGGCTGCCCAGCATCTGGAACTGTTTAGCTTTTACTGAGAGTTTTCTAATGAGCACTGAGATTATTTTATCTCCTTTGTACTTCTGTGCAATGTATAGATGTGTGTTTCAACACGGGTATTGTTCAGAGGGATTGCTACATTCACATAATTGCATCAACTGAGTGACCACTTTAGACACAGTTCCTTGGCATTTGATCCATTTCCTGCAAAGAGGGGAAGGTCTTTGACTTCGGGCCTAACGAGGCTGTCTGGAGGCTGATCCCAAAGATGCTGAACACTGCTGATCAGGACATTTCTAAAGCAAGAGTTGAGGTGAGGAGCTCAGGTCAGAAGGTCCCTGACTCCCAAGAGCTGCACACCTCCTGGGAGGCACCGGGACCCTTCAGCTGCCCCGGCCATTAATGTGAGCTGAGGGTGCTCAGTATTTTGCATAACCCAGCTATAAATGCATTACACTTAACTGCATAATCTCAGGGATAATGGAACATCTGTCATCCAATAGCTGCAAACACCATCTGCTTTCATATCATCATATTCCTACTTACTTGAACAAATGGAGCTCAAGGGACAGTGGACACTGCTTAAGAAAAAGCAAAATGTATTTTGACTTGTTACTTTGCCCTTTTGCACATTTGGAACAGCTATAATCAAAGGCTTTCATTAGAGTAATTTGTTATTTGTGCTTGCTCTGCTATAGTTCCAGAACTGTATCACTTTTCTCTAACCAGCTCATGGAAACTATCCAAACTAGTTATGAAATAACTCACCTGCCATTACTCCTGACCTTAGCCAGTAGCCTACATCCTTTTTTGAGATAGTATCAGGAGTCTTTCTTGATCTTTTCAGCTCCTGCCCTGGTTCAGCCTTGTGCTTCTCTTTCCTGGTACTAAAACAAAGAACTGTAAAGGCGGCACAGTATCAGACAAAAAAATCTTCTCTGGAAGATTAAAGTAGACCTCTGGAATTTTGCCAAAAGAAATTTACAGTTGAGTTGGTTTGAACACTCAGTACTGTTCATAATTTATAGTGACTTCTTATTAATAATTTTAATGTCTGGAGGAAAATGAAATTATACTCTACTGCATTCTGGAGTCAAATTTTAAAGATGTTCAAATTATCTGACTAGATAATTGTTCCTCTTCTGGCTTTTGACTATGACTCTTCCTCCTGTTACTTGATTAAACAGATAGAAGAGCATGTGTTCTGGTCTGAAGTAGGAAATGGTTCTTTAGGAAGCTTTGGGAAATCTATCACTTCTCTCACTACTCCAATCTACTCAAAAAGCAGTTAATGATAACAATTGATGTTGTGCTTTCCAAATTTAGCCCTCGAGGGATTGATGTGCTGAGTGTCCCCAGAAGAGTACTTGACTGGAAAATCAAACGGAGGGACTAGCATATAAAAGGATGCTCGAGGAGGCCAAATGAACCAAATATAAACACAGCTCCAAGAACTAAGAGGAAATTAGCGGAGAACTAGAACAGTTCATATAAATCTAGAGAGACAAAAATATGTTTATCTGGAACCTTGGAATTGAAATTCAATTTGTATCTAGTGTTTAGTTGAACTTTTCAGACAACATTCTACAATATTTGTCATTTGCCATACAATTTGTACATTTTATTATAATTTATAGAAACAGTCTGTTTCCCTGAATATGTAGAGGCAAGGCCTGTACACAGGTCTTGTACATATTTGACCAATTACATCCATGCACAAATCCCCTCAAAGAATAAAGCATTTTATTTGAAATGCCTTTAAGCTCAGAGATGAAGTTCCAGCTTTAAAGCAACCAGCATTTCTAAAGCCCCAAAGTCTTCATCAGAGTTCCACACTTGCATCTCTGTTCTCACCACAAAAATGAAAAGTGACCTCTCATGTTAATGTTTAATATTATTTGTGTCTCACAATAGCACTTGAGAACCTGAATGACTGTTCCCACTGTATTTAGGAACTGTGTAGTATCTGTAATATGAAGCTGTCTTGTAGGTTTAAGTTATTAGCTCCTAACAGACTGGGGGTAGGAGGAGAAATAAGCTGTGAGAGATGAAATGTTACAGCTCTATTGAATTCCAATCCAGCAAATGGCACGACGAACAAGTTAACTCCTAAATTATCATGGAAACTGGAGCAGCCTCTGAAGTAAGACTCATCGACATGAGTGTCCTTGTTTAAAACTATCTTCTAAGTCCATAGACTGAAAGAAAGTTTTGTATCTCCTTGCAAGTTGAAAGAAAATAAAAATTTGTTGAAATTCCCAATGAGGAGATCTGGAATAGCCTTCAGTATTTTGCTGCCAACCTTCAGAGCCAGACACTGTGAGGTTTTTCTGGTTTTATCTGCACCACAAGCTGTGGTACAGCACCGACATAATTGAGCTGTTCCTGACCACTCGGCCTCAGCTGCTGAGAACAGGATCCTTATTAGTGCTGACATCAGTGCAGGCTTATTTATCTCACTCTCCCTCCACTGGATTACTACCATGCTTCTCAGAATGTCTTCTCAGCCTCAAATTAAATTGCAAACTATAATGTAAATTAAATTGTTCTTTTTTTCTGGCTGTCTTTGGTTTCAAGAAGGCCATACTTCCCAAACAAACTGTGCCACAAGGCCTTGGAAAAAAAAGACATGGGGAGAAGCCACTGGTCTTCTTTTGGCTGAAAATCAATAGGATATAAAGGTTTCTGTCATGATCACACTTCTAGATTACCACCTCCCAATATTTTTTGACATAAGTCAGAGGTAGTTGAATCCTTAAAACAGGTACTTCAAAATAATCCAGGTTATTTTAAATATTAGTAAAAGTATTTTGACTTGTTGTTTTGGGTTTTTTTTGTCTAAATGAATGCTGTCTAGCACAAATTTCATGAATACCTTTGTCATCAAATTATAGGGATCAGTAACCTCTGCTGAAGAAAGGGCAAGTCTTGCTGAGAAACTCTAAAGAATCTGCACTGGGGGGCATTAACCTCATTGCTGTGGTTTGCTGGAGTCTGAGCAGGGCCTGGCTCAGCAGCCTCACTAAAGACTGGCTGACAAAAACAAGTCCTGCATATGGGATGTAAAGCGAGCCAGGAAAACACCCTTCTTTACAAGGCTGCATGGAATACAGCCTATTCCCTCAGATAATTCCCAGTCATTAACCATTTCATTAGTATTGAACACTTCAGTGCCTGTGAGTGCCCACCACTGCTGCACAGCCACCACTATATATCCTATATGTAACGTGTGCTGAGGCTGGGCCACGTGGGGCTTTTAAGAGTTTTCCTCTAAATAGAAAATGCTCTCTGAAAGCTTTTTTTGGTGAAGTTCCTGGAAAGAATCATAGGGTGGGTTTTTTGTCCTTTACATAGAACACAAGTTCCAAACTGACAATTTCATTCTTGCAATGGTGAAAAGGAATTTGAACTTGCCTTAATTACCGAGTACTTTAGAGCAGTGTGTAAAAACTTTTGAGATAAAAGTATAGATACAGATGATAAAGATATGAGTTTTTCCAGACTTTTTAAAAGACTTAAGGAGTCTTTCAAAGATCACATGCAGTAGGTATCTACTTACTGGTGATGAAGCAACAGCCTCTTTCCTCCTGCTGTTTACAACTGATACAGAGTAAACCCTTTCCCTCTTTTTCTGATGTCCCTTATATTCTTTTACATGTAAATTACAAAAGTAAACAAAATTCTTTCCAGTACAAGCCACAGGTAGATGATACACTTTTAATTGTCCTTGCTGGGAATGTCAGAGCAGGCAGTGAAATCGTTCTTACTTCAGAAATAGCAAGAAACCTTTGTTTGAAAGTTGCTGCTTCCTAGACAATCTCTTAGAAAAGATGATTTGTCAACTTTCTCTACTTCCAGTCCCTGACATATTTGCATCTATCACATGAAAACACATGGAAAAATAATGATTCAAAATCAGAGATGAGTGTTCTAGCATAGGAAGCAAGCAAAATACAACCTATGACAAAGTAGATCCCACATATTTATAGTGCAACTTCTGGCCAAATTCCACTGGATGACATTGGCAGGCTGGTGTTTGAAATCCATGTTCAGTACATGTGTGATTCATTTAATTCATCCATATGGGATTCTGAATATTTATTGTGAATTAACAATATATTTTTCAGTAATAAATGAATAAGTAGTTATAACAAATAATCAGTTATAACAAAAATCATTCTAATTCATGACAGGGGTAGAAACCGAGGTAAGGAATTCTGGCTCTTTGTATATCAAGTCAGTAAAATTAGCCAATTAGACAAAAATGGCAGGAAAACAGAAGAAACTAAACCCCTACTTGTATCCAGGAAGAAATTGCACTGCTGGAAGCCTGCTCATGTAACTGAGAGCTTGAGCCACTACAGTACTCCGTGTCTTTCTCTGGTTCACAGCTCCAGCTTTCCCCCCCTCTTTCCGCAGGTGTTTTATTTCTGGTCTGTGCATTGCAGCCGTGTTAACTAATTGGTGAGATGGAAACTCTCATTTTCCATGAAGAAGCCAATTCAAACACAAGAGCGGGCTGGGCAAGACTGGAGTTCTGGCCCACGCCAAGCCCCTCATCCCACAACGCTCTGCTGGGGCTGGGCCTCTCTCCTGCTATCCTAGCAACACAAGTGTTGGGACAGAGCTGATGGCCAGGTCCTACCACAGCCTGCCCATGCCCCTGGCACTCTCCCTCCTCCCAAAAATGCCTGGCAGAGCACCCTCTGACAATGACAGCAGCCCTGGCAGCTGTGGACATGGAGGGAGAAGAGTTTGCTTGGGGTGGCCCAGCTGCTAATGCTCTATCAGGTGACAGCCACAAAATATCAAAGACTGTTTTTCCTCTCCAAACTCACTGCCTGTTGTTTTTTCTCCAAACATGAGTCCATCTGTGCCTTCCCAAGCTAGGGACGTGCGGCAACATCTGCATCACTTTGAAAACAGCATTTCTGTGTTTGCTTCTCACGGGAAGTGGGAATTGCCAAGAAATAATTGTCAAGACCCTTTGTTGTTTTTTCCTTTTCACACCTGTTATTTCTGAGCAAAAATGACCTGAATCTCCTAATGCAAGTCTGATTTAAGATCATAGATTATGGAGAATAAGGTTCTTAAAGCATCAGAACACATATTCTTGGTTCCAGAGGGTATCTATTTAGTCCATGAGATCACAGAGATAACCCGTATCTACACTGAGCTCTCACTGACATCACTGTACTTCCTGTGTGGTAGCAAAGTTCTTAGGGCTGCTGTAAGGGCTCATGCACTGTATTAGTCACTCAGAGATATTCAGACTCATGGAGAGTTCTAAGTATTCCCAAGACAGCACTAGAGACAGAGACAAGACCAGTTCTGTAAACTGTTGCGGGACAGAAGCAGTAAATATGCTATTCTAGAAAAAGCTGAATCTGGTGGTTCAAGAAAAATAGGAACAGCTTTTAAAGCAAAATTGCCAAAGCGCAACAACACATTACTATCACTCAGATTTGGTGCTTCCTTACAGTTTTGACAGAAATATCACTTCAGGTGCAAATCTCCCAAAGAGGGCAAAATGTCATCACCAACAAGCTTCTACTTTATACTACATTGGCATAAATACAGATAAATCCTGGTGAAATGAATCACTCTAAACATACAGTACATGGTAGAGAGGAGAATTCGACCCACTGCATAGTGACTGTACTTCTCAGATTTAATTAGTTTTGCAGTAGTGAAGAGAATATGATGGGGAAAGGGACAGCAAAGAAGCATCCAGGTATCTCTGCAGCCATTTCTGCTCCTGAGCCTGTGATGTTTCTCCTGCATTCTGTACTTAGTGAGGTCACTGACAGGCACAAATCTGTGCATCATATCCTGTCCTTATCTCAAAAAGATGAAACAATGAGCCACTCCTTGCCATAAAATACCTGCTTTTCACAATTCTGCCTCTTTTTCATCATTATGATTAATTTATTTCAAGGAAGCTAATACGTGCAAAACATTTTGTTTCAACTGCAAAAGAGGTGGGATTTTCCTGAGGAAAATCAAGCCACACAATGACAACACTGTTGATTAAAAACACAACATCTACCATCCAATCCAGTTTATGACTTATCCCTTCTGTGGCAGGAAGGGATTTGATAGTGGGGATGATCAATTATGGAAAGAAATTAAAATCTTTTATCCAAACCTTTCAGATGTATCCTTAAAAAACAACCCCATCAGTTCTTCACTAATTTTCCTTTTTCTTTGGAGATTGCATTTGTGAGTTACAGCTCATCCTTAACTAATAAAAGTTTACTTACACACAAGGGAATTGTAGCATGAAACATTCAAAATTATGAGATGAGAATACAAAGTAAACAAAATTTAAATATTTTAGCTTCTCAAGACCAAACTATCTTGTCAATCACATTTAAAATCTGCTTTACATTCCCCAAAGTAAGAACTTCTGGCTCAATAGTCAAAAATACAGACTTCTGGGAATGGAGTACAATTTCATAAATATTAGTATTTATCTGCAGAAGCTTCCAGATTAGTAAGCAAAGTCACAGGCTTATCCATCAAACAAAAATCTAAGAAATCGTAGCTAGCAGTGGCATTATGTAGCAAGTTGGTATTAATTTGAGAGAGCTATCTGATGGAAAGAAATCATTTTCCTACAGGAGTATTCTTGGTGTTCACAAGACCTCTGTTTTACAATCACATTCCCAAAGAATTAGACAGTTAGGGGAAGAGGCAGAGTTCCTCTGAGGGATTCCTATCTCTGGGCACCAGTAGCTTTTTCTTCCAGACAGGATTACACTGTGGGAGTTGTATGAACTTTCTTTGAAGGACACAGTTTTTGCCTCAGAATAGCTCAGACTGTTCTGAGCTGCAGGTATTTTGAAAATAAAATTAAGTTTCCATACAAGGTTAAAAATATTCCCTGAACCCTCTCCCACATCAGACTGCAGGAGCTCGACACTACTGTGCTATCAATACAGTCAGTGTATTTTTCAGCAGAAAAATACAAACATTGAGTTAGAACACTTAATAGAAGTTTGCTAAGTACTTTTGCTTCCTTTCTTGGTCATGGTTATGAGAGTGTTTGTTTAAATGAGGAGGAAAATGAATAGATTCCCCAGGCTTCCCTCCATTGCCAGCAAATACAGTGCACACCATCGTCGTTTGCATAATGTGGTGAAAAGGGAAAAATTAGATTCTCCTGTTAAAATACTTGTTGTCTGTCAGTACTTTGCTTTTCACTTTTCCTATAAATGCATCCTTTGGGCCACTTCAGTTTCTACTGACTTCTGTAGAGACTTAGAGAAACATCTTTGGTCTGAATCCTGCGCTCTCATGAGCTGGCATTAATCCCGAGCTTTCCTACCACCCTGACAGCAATGCTGGGGAGGAACGGGGACATGGCAGTGAGCTGTAGGACTGTCCCGAGGGTGACAGCACTTAATGGGGAAGTTTAGGCAGCCACAGCAGAAGTGTGGTGTTGAGAAGAAGAGAAGGATGCCACTCCAGCCCCCCACTTCTGCAGAGCTGCCTGGAAGTGGCACATCAAAAGGCTCTTCGGAGAGGGAGCTGTGCACCAGGCTCTGTGGATAAGGATCTCAGCCCCAGCACTGACAGATCAATCCCTTTCAAAGCACATTAAAACTCTTACAGGCAAACAAAAAAGCTTCTTTCCTTAACTTCTGGAATATATAACTTTCAAGAAGGAACTTTAATGCAATGTGCACATGTAATTTCCTACCAGATTCACGGAGATAGACTTTGCAAAGAAAACGACAACAGTATTAACTATGCATTAACTTCATATCCCTTTTCAATGAATTTCTGTTTCATCCCCATGTGTCAAACATCTGTGAACGATTCTGCCAAAGCTCTGGAAGCTGGCTAGGAACTATCGGGCATCAGGGAAAGCATCTGTGCTCAGGATAGCAGGGTGTGTGAATGGTGCTGCTCATCTGCCTGTGGACCACATGCCGTGCCAGCTGTTTGACAGGATGAATTGGAAGGCTGATCGATGAGAGGCTCTCTGAGAGAGGCCATGGCACACTCCAAAACCAGTTTTTTTCCTTTCACTCCCCTGCTTTTATGTACTGCTCACATTGCTCCAGTTATTTAACTTCTTTAATCTGATAAACATTAATAAAGCAGCAAGTTCTCCTCCCAGCACTGAATCTTTTAATCATTTCTTTAGGCAGTGAGCTTACAGTCTGCTCCTTTGCCAGGGTCAGACAGCTCAGATTACACAGCCACCTTCCTGCATTAGCACCCAGGGATTTATGGAGAAAGTTTCTATTCTGCTTTTCACTCAGTGAAAGATCAACAAGACCAGCAGCACAATCAGCTTTGTTGTAATGGCCTGTTCTGAAGGGAACATTGTTGTTGATTACTGAAATGTTTTTACCTTTAATGGTTTTCTTTAAATTGCTTCATTTCATCGTGTTGTGCTTAGCTCACTGACTAATCTGCTCCACTGAGGAAAGAAGTATTGGTTGTAACTTTTTCATTTTTTAAACAAAAACAGATTAAGTTGAATTCAAATTACCCATTTTGCCAACAAGGAAAAACATAAATATTAAGAAAGCTTTCCTCCTCATTTTGAAGACCTTTTCTTCTGTATTTACAGCTCTTTTTATTTGAGCTCCATGAACATTTGTGCGGGCAACGCTGTTTTGGCATGAACAGTACACAGAGAGAATTTTGGGTCTGTAACAGAGAATTGCTATCTCCGAATTAGATTCTTGATTAAATAAACCACATTTTGACAGCCTTAGAGCTGCCTTTTAAAGGGCAAGACATTGAGCCAGAGAACAGAAAGACTCTGTACAAAACACAAAGGCCTGGTCCGTGTCCCGAGGACCTTTGCTAAGCAGCACAGATCTGTGAGCAGAACACACTGAAATCAAAAGGGGAGCAACAAACCAGAAGCAGCAGCGTGCATGGTCAGATAATGATGGCTCTCTGTTGCTATTGACTTGTTTCTCTGAGTGCTACCACAGAAGAGTTTCCTGAGGGAGATGTGAATAGGAGAGCGTATTTTGCTCTTGCACTGGAGTGTAAGGTATCCTCAAGCACCGGTGATGGTAAGAGCAAGAATGAAATGGAATATGGTGAAATGTGCTGAGGACACCACAGATACCAGAAAAGAACTTTACTCTTGAGCTGGAAGCTGGCAGGTCGATGTGCTGAGAGACATTTCCTCATTTCCTTCCAAAAGAAACTAGGAGGGCAAAGTTAGGCAAGGTAAGAAAGTTAGGCTGTGTCCACACGGTTCTTGCAAGTCGTGGGTAAGACATGTGTAAGCTCGATGTTAGCAGAGGGAAAGGAGCAAGAGAGCAGAGTCCAGCCTGAAGCAGGAGAGCTGTTTGCTCTGGGAGCATCGGAATAAATCCAGCTGCATTTTTTCTATTTGTATTTTGTGGCTGCCAGGTTTTTAAAGGAATCATATGAACACCTTCCTGGGACTGTGCAGAGCTCCAGCTGAAGCTCCAGCACCAGCAGGATGCTGGTTCTCTGCTGCCTCGGTGCTGTCCCCTCCTGAGATGGTCACTGATACCCTGACTCTCGATGAGGGCATGAAAACTGTGTCTCTTGTCAACAGGACTCCTATTTTTTTTTNNTTCTTGTCAACAAGACTCCTTTTTTTTTTTTTTTTTTTTTTTTTTTTTTTTTTTTTTTTTGAGATGTGCATAGTATTTCGTTATATTCATCCTTCCATTGGATGAGCCTGATGCTGCCTAGTGAATTTGAAGGGTCCTGGAGTTGCAGGAACTGACAGATATTCAAAAACACAGATAAACACACAAACTGAAAGATATCTCCGATATTTCACTCCTCCATTTTTTAAATTAACTTGTAGTAAGAGCTTCAGAAATTATTTTATATTACTATTCATGAGCATAACTCTTCAGAAACATGAAGAATCCTGGGGGAATTAAAAAAAAAAAGAAAAAAAAAAGAAGAAAGAAGCTCTGTTTTTGAATGAGGGAGGCTGTTTCAATCCGAAGCTTTCCTACTGAGATGTGAAGTGACCAAACTGTCCCAAAGCTTTGAGCCACTTGGAATGGAAAACAGCAGGAACATGCAGGGATCCCTGAAGCAAGTAAGGCCTGTTAGCAAATGGAAACAACAGCACTGTGCATGTTTCAGGTCGATGCTCAGATGGGCTGTATCTGTGGTAAAATCTACTTTCTGCAAGTTTTTATGGCTGGAAAGCACTTGGGAGAACTTGCAGCATTCACTTTCAATTTTAGCAGCTTGTTTAAGAACAACTTGTATTTATTTCCTTTCCTTATTAGTAACTATAAACATTATAGAATTCCAATTCCTGCCTGTTTTGTTTCTATAGATATACTTATATCCTTTTATTGTTATACACTTTCCATTCTAAATAATTCATATGCTAGCAAGCAATAGAATTACAAGATTACAGCAAAAATTTGTTTCACCTGCTTGCAATAGTAAACTCCATGCATCAGTTAAAGTGACTATTAGTCCATACAAAATCAACACCTTTCAACCTCACTAAAATTCATCAAGAAGACTGATTTGTTTTGTGGGGGATTTTTTTCCCTTTTCCTGGTTTTCATTCTGTACAGCTCTGTATTCTCTTACCTCCTCTGAGTACTTTTAAGTAGCAAAACAAGATCAGACTTTTATTCACACACAGAGATCAAGGAATTAAGAGTCAGCCACCAAGTATTTAGAGGGAAAAGCTGTGATTTATCTCCTATGAACTAACAAAAATATTTTGCCTAAGACAGAAATGTTAGAGGGATAAATCAATCCACATCTGAAAGACAAACAGCAGATGGAAAGAAGACGTAAAGTTATCAAAAGAGCTACTCTGGTCAATGAGCAACGACATCTTTGGTTTCCTTTACACAGAAAGAATCTGTAGTGGCAAATGTTTCCTGATTTACCCTGGGTTTTCAGGGACTTAAAGTAAGAGCAGAGGAAAAGATGTGATTTAGGAGGCCTGAAGTATCTCTTTTCCTGTTAATACAGAATGCAATCCTGTCAATACAAATTTAATCAGCTGTGAGGTTTTCCTCACAAAACCCATAATTCAGCTGTCACAGAAGAAATAGATTCTGGCAGTTCTAATCAAAAGGGGCACACTGCAAATTCAGATAACACAGTGTAAATGAATCTGAAGTCTATATAAATGTACTGGAGTCCAGTACTGCAATACTTCTCTGTCTATGCTTTTACCTGTTAATGTCAGTGTACTGGCATAAAACTCTCATAAAACACAGAAACTCTTCTACATCACTAACAAAGGAAAACAAAATGGCAGACAAAGACTAGGTCCCACACACACAAAATCCTGCTTTTCAGTCCATTTTGCACCTCTGTCACCCAGTCTCACAAGCAAAGGAGGAAAACAGCAGGGGATATGCATGTGCTCAGTGCAGGATGAACTGAGAGGCCAGGCTGCAGCCTGCAAGCACTCAGCTGTCCTCGCAGGCTGGCCCATTCTGTGTCACTTTTCATTTCCTCAGGGGTGGTCATATTACTATTTGAGCCATGAGAACACCACACAAACTTGTTTCCACATAAACATTTTACTCTGGAAATAAATAAAATTAAAATAAATTCAATAAGCTCAAATAAAAACTGGGGTTTTTTCAAGGTTCTAAAAAGAGACCAGACTTAGAAGCCAGAGACCAGGAATGTCAGGCACAGCCGGTAGCTCACAAGCAGCTGGAAGGAATTTTAGGCTCATCAAGGGTCTCCTTAATATTGTTCCACATTGGAACAGTTTAGCAAAATTATGTGCTTATTTCCATCCTGCTGTCCCCACATTCCTCACTCTTTCTGGCAGCTTTCATCACACACAGTTTGATTCTCCCCTGCTCTAAAATCTGCACTGAAGGCCTCAAAAGTGGGGTTCCACAGCAGCGAACACACAGGGATGAGCCAGTTACTTGTTTTGGGGGCTGAGTGGCAGAGGTTCTCCTTCAGCACCAGCCCAGGCCAGCAGATCAGACAGCCAACAGTGAGGAACATGCTGTTTTCAGATGCTCCCATTATCCATTTGGGAGCAAAGGCACCAAATGAGGTCTGCCACAACTCTTGCCTCTCCTAGGACCTGGTATAAACTGCCAGAAGTGAGTGTGTAACCCTGGTGATGTAGAAGACTAAATGTAATACTAAAAGCAAGTGACTCATTTGATGTAATTTTAGCTATAACAGAAACTTTTTTGATAACCTAAGTCAAATCCCATAAACTTTCCATTTTGCTATAGCCACCTGTAGTACAGGACCAGTGACAACTATTGCTGTCCTCACTGATCTAATGGAGGGACAATGATTAACAAAATAGCTCGTAAATTATGCAAATGATACTGGATTCCAACAAAAATGGATTTAATTTGTCCCTTGTATTGGTTTTACAGCAGCACGTGAAGTACCAACTATGCTAAAGGCTGCAGAAGCACATGGCCATGGGCAACCCCTGCCTCAGAAACCTAACAGTGTGCAACCTCCCAGTGAGGAAATGTAAGTAGCAATTTCAGAAATGTGGCACCAAATGTGAAAAGATAGGTAGTTATCACAATTTGGACCCAGCAGCTCTTGTAATACTCACTAATTTTCTGAGAAATACAGCTTCACTTTTTCAGGAAGGCAGGGTGATGCTGACCCCAAGCTACTTGATGGGAGAACCTAAAGATCCATTTCACTGATTTGCTCTAATAGTTTTCTTCTTTTATTTACCAGAGAGAAACTAGTTACCAAGTATCAAAAGGTTTTGAAAGCTTCAGGTGTTCTCATCAGCCAAAGCTTTTAAAAACAGAGATGAGGTGGCGAGAACACGCACTGTGGGGAAAACCTCTCCATGAGACGGCTGCTGATTTGGGATCAGCAATGGTACATTGGGAAGACTCTCATTCAGACTCCCTTGCCTGAACAAATGTCTACACCACACATGGCTTCAGGGATAGGTATGAAAACTGAAGGAGAACATGGCAGGATCCTGAGTATGCCATGCCCCTCCAAAATAAATCAGATGGGATAGTCAGACACACACGTGTGTGTAACAACCTCTTTTCAGTCTGACTGTTCTTATACATTTTCTTCTTCAGTATAATTAAAATGCCGTGCAAACCCATTATATTTATTTAACTGTGCTAAGTGAGCCTTTGTCACAAACTAATCTCTTACACATTTTCCTTTCATATTGTTCAGAACAGGGAAGATTTGGTGGTTATACCTTTAGGTTATAATATCAGTGTTATACTGTATTTGCTGTTTGATTTTTTTGTTGCTCTTTCACAGAGATTAACATTTTACTTCATTACCAGAATATGTCTGTGCATTCCTAAAATGCCCTGAAAACAATTTTCATGCTCACTGCATAATATTTCACCAGCTCTGTGCCACTAAAATATTCCTCATGTGATCTACTGAAGCAGAAATTTGTATGTTCACTACTAAGATTCCAAAATATCAAGCAGTAAAATAATACCAGTTTAACAGGTATGAACCCTAAACCTCAGTAAGATAAAATTAAAAAGACCCAAACTAGGCAAAACATGTCTTGAAATTCCACATAAGATCCCCAAGACAGAGGAGAAGCAAGCATTGTTCCATTATTTAATAAGGAAATTGCAGATCATTTTGCCTGACATCAACGTCAAGGAAACTGATGGAAAGGCTGGTACAGGAAGAAATCAGTGTACAATTAAAGGATGATAGTACAATTAACGCCAGTCAACACAGAAAATTAGTTTTGTCAGGAATGAAAAAACCTTCCTATTTTCCCATGAGACCATGAATTAGTTTGATAAAGTAAACTCCTGTAAGATTTCATTAGGGCTTTGGCTCACAAGTCTACAGGATTTTCGATAAAATCCCCAGCAATGTATACTATCAGTCTGGTCCATACTAAATGGATCCAGATCATACTGAATGACCTGAACAAAAAAATAAAATTATTGATGGAAAAAGTTACAAATTACAGAAAGTTGTAGAGATATAAATAACATGAAGAGCAGGCCAACTAAGAACACTTAGTGAGGTCTGGCCTATATTTTAACACAGAGAAATCTAAGTTTTTCATTAACAGAACAAAGAAAATTTACAAGATAGAAAATGATTTTATGAAAAGTAACTGTGAAAAAAAGAAACAGTACTAGCAGGCCCAAGCAGACACACAATCTCAGAGCAAGTGCAGGCAAAATTATTCTTACTGGCCAAGGTGGATTAAACCATGGCACAGGAGCTGGTGCTACTGCACCTCTCTGTGATTCCAGAAAGATCACTACTGGGAGAATGTGCTGAAAAAACAGCTCCAGAAAGCCAGAGGTTTTACTGAGAGAAATGATATTAATTTGTGATGATAGGGGTCTTCAGAAACTAGTTGCTAGGTTAATGTGTGAGAAGTTCACCAGAGAATTGTGGTGTATGAGGATGTAGCAATGAAAGAGTGGATGCCCAAACTGTAGTGGTATGTTCTTGAAAAAAAATCTGTCTAATTTTTCATTTATATAGTTTGAAACTGAGTCTCCATCTCCAAACAACCACAACTAGGAAACCAAGCTCCTCATAATTTGACTCAGTAATTATCTGTAAGACTAAGTATAAACTGAATACTTGAATTCAAAACCACAATTAATAGTAAAAGTACTAATAAGAGCAACTGCTAATTGAAAATTACTAAGAAAATGCTAAGAAGCTCTTTAAAATAAGCTAAGTACTATGTAAATAAAGGGTTTGTATGCCATTGAGGAGGGCCTGGAATGAAATCTGCTCTACACATTTCCTACCCACCCACTACCTCCTAAGGAAACTCTACCAAACCCTAGGCATACATTATACAATTTTCCACAGGTCAGAAATCCAGAGGGGTCTGCTGAATGCCACTGGAACTGAACCCCATGGGTGCAAAGTTCCCAGGGACTATAGCCCATTTGAACTAGTCACTGCACTATCTTTGTGATACAACCATGGCATCGTCTCCCTGCTTAGATCCTACAGTCCTTAATCCTAAATTCACCTACAGTTTCACCTACCTGCATCAAACCCCATCGCTGCCCAGACCTGTGCCCTTCAGCAAACCTGCACTAAGCTTGGTGAGGCCAAGTACACATCGGAGGACAGGCATAGATTTCAACATGAGCCTGATAAATTGGAGAGACATATTGCAAGCACAGGATGAAATTAAAAATGTTCAAGAGCAAGAAAATGCAGTTAGGCAGAGGTAAACATACGCATAGGCAGCACCTGACTACATGGCAAAGCGTATAAAAAAAGGGAACAGAGAGTACAGAAGCCAACAATATCAGGCTGTTGCCAAGAAGGCATGAGCAAGGGTGACTATTAGCAGGAGCAGTTTGCAAGGAACCCAAAATATTCCTTTCCACTTCATTGAGATTTGATCTGTGTTGAGCTGGATTACTTGATCCCAGCTTGGTGAGATACTGCAGGAATGGTAGAGACAATGTAAGAAATGCCCAAAGTGAAAAAGAATGATCAGAGGGCTGGAGAACAGGACGTCCAAGGAAGAACTGAAAGATGTGGCACTACTTAGCTTAAAGGAGAGAAGGCTGAGAATAAGAGAAAGACTTGCTAACAGTTTTCCAACTGATCCTGAGACTTTCAATAGAAATTAGAAAAAGTTAGATTTTGAGCATGCTGGTCGGTTTACATATTAAATGCGAATATATTAAACTAAAATCCTAACTTGCATTTTTCAGGAGATAAAGTTTGACAGCGTTTTCCAGACAAATGTCCACATGTTACAAACAGCTTTGAGAAGCTGCTGCTTTCCTGACGTGAACAATCATTTTGCCTGGTACTTTGATTGACGCAAATGCTCAATCACATTCAAATCAAAATAGGAGGAAGCTACTATTTTCCATGGCTTCCTGTAGGACATATGCACTGTTATCCCAGAGGAGAGGGCAGGTCATGCAATTGCTGAGCAGCTCTGGGGAAACATTTCCAGCAATTATTTGGAAACGACTGAGAGAATAAACTTATAAGACATTCTCATCATTTAGTGTTTTCATCACTAAATAACAATTAGATTTTAAATGAATTGGATTTTGGTTGCTATTTCACTCTCCTTATGCAACAGAATGGAAGGGAAATGGAAACTTGCCTCACTAGTATTAGGATTCTTCCACTGAGTATGTGTTAAAGTGCTGGCTAATAAAGAAATGGAATAGTTTCCTCTGCCTTATCATATTCTAGCCTCACTGGCCATATAGTAGAGTCCTAACTTCATTTAGGAGCCAAAATGGACCAACTGTTTTCCAGATTTAAGGGATGCTAGAAAGAGAGCCAATTCCCATTTTGTAGCAAAGTTAAATGCTGCTCCAATTCATCTAATGAGTAAGTCAGACAAGTTAACACTGTTGACATCTGAAACCTTATTTTTTTCTCTTTTAAAGGGAAATGAAATATAATTATGTTACTTTCAAATAAATGTATATAAATACAGAGTTCTTTGAGAATAAAATATCATATAAATACATCTCCTCTAGTTACATACTTCCATATTTATTCTTACTAATTATCCTGAGTTAGTAGAATTTCTAATTTATGTGCCTTGAGCATAGAAAAAAAATCCCCACTTTTTTATCCCCTTACATGACAATATTTGCAAAACATCAGATGAAAGATTTCAGCTAAATAATTTTTCCATCCACCAGTCCTGCAATAGCACGGCCTACTGATGGAAAAGCTTTCTGGCTTCAATACTGAGCTCTCAAGCAGCTTCTAAACTTGAACTGGACATTTTTGTTTGTGTGTCATTACTACAAGCTCTTCTCAGGTTTAGAGTTTAGGTTTACTCCACATCAATTCTGTCCTCTGAGCTCTGGAAACAAACTGGAAAGCTGGGCAAGAGCTAAGATACACGGAACCTTTTCAGAGCACTTTGGAAGCCAAAATTATGGAAGACTTTTTCCACTTTGACCATTCATTCTTTGTTATGCTTGGCCTTCATCCCCTCCTGTCACCTCAAAAATCAAAACAACATGTTCATTATTATTCACGGAAACTCATTGGATACAGAGAAGGTATCCCTTTTTTCCCCCCTCAACTGTTCCATTTTTATTTCTTTTGGGAAAGGCTATGCTATTCTTCGCTTGGGTAGCAATCCTTTGAAATGTTGCTTTGCCACTGAATTCACAGGAAGATAATAATTTGCATTGGCTTTACTGGGTCTTATCTGTAGGCTAAATAATGACCCCAGCAGTGGCAGCTGCACCCATGTGTCCCACTTCCTGGTGATATGGAATACAGGGATGCTGGATGCAGCTCAGCTGGCCTGGTATTTAACGTTATGTGTTTACAGTGCTCCTTGGAGCAACCTCTGTTCTTGACTGGGGCGTACTGGATGTTACCACAGAATAAATGCTTATTTCTATTAGGGCTACTCCTAATTACATGAAATGAGATGCTATCTATTGCAGCTGACATAATTGCATTGACTATTACCTTGTTATTCTCCTATGAGACAGAGAGAAAATACTATCTTACTTTTTAAATACCAGTAATTAAATTATATATTTGTATTTCTCCTTTTGTAAACAAACTCTTTCTGCCTCTTTACACAAGAGATATTTCCATGTGTTTAGTCCTTCTTGTTTTTCCTGTCTAGATCACCTCTGATGATTCTGCAATTGATTTTTGAGATTGGATGAGCAGTACTATGACCAACATTCCATATGAGACCATTCAGGGAATGGCATTTCAGTTACTTATAAAATCTGCATTCTATAACTGTGTGTTTTACATTGCTATTTTACTTAAGCATTTTAATACAGTGTCACTTTCCAAAACCTCTGCCTAGCTTAGGAGCTTTAGCTGCCATGTCTACTGTAGCCTCAGAACTCATTTACTGAAATGAAATGGTTAATGCAGAAATCTGTGACTTGCACCATGGGTTTATTTGATTTTTTTTTTCTAACATACCACTCTTTCCAGGTTTGGGCACCTAACATCTGCTTCATTTATTGCCGTGTTGTCTGTTTATGCAGTTTGCTCGGTAATTCTGTAGTTCCCTCCTGTAAGATTTGTCTGTGCCTTGAACAGCAGCTTGACTCGTGCTGCATGTAACTGGCTTATGCTTTGTCTTCACATTTGCTCTCTGGTCACCATGCATGACATTTCCCCTGAGATTCCCTTTATAACGGAATAATGTTCATGTAAATCCTCCCTTTCTGTGTGGCTAGTATTACACACAACCTCTCACAGCCAAAAGACACACGTATCCAAGTGAGTGCTACACACGGATGTGACACAAAGAGACAGAAGATAAAACTTTTCCCTCGAGCTCATGGACAGGCTCTGAATCCCTTTGCTGTGAAGCTCCTGCTGCAGCCCCTTCTCAAGCTGCAGAATCCCACCTCTCTATACACAGGAGATAGATCTCTGTATCATGAGTCTATATACACCTGAAAGGGGGTTAAGAGCAGGAGAAAAAATTTGATACAATAGTTTTCCGTTGATTACACAGGAGAATAATTTTAAAGATTCTGTATATTTCCTTTCCCTGAAACATTCTGCTATTTGTTATCTTACCTTCAAAGACGCTGCACGTGTGACAGCACAGGAAACCATAGATATGCATCAGATTTTGTGAAAAGCGTATTGTGAATGCAGAGTATAAATTATTATAAATGCGTGCACGTGCACATCATAGAATGGAACTACAACACATGAAAGCGATGCTCAGTGTTAACTAAAATTTCAGCCCCAGTTGTCTAATTTTAGAGAAAGTAGGAGCTATGTGTTGAGCATCTTCAAAGCTAGGCTGTGCTTATTCCATGTCTAAAAGGGATCTAACAGCATTGTAGGCACGGAGGACTGTAAAGCCAGCGCTTTAGTACTCATATCCAGGTTGAGATCTGTCAGAGATCACACACTGACACCCGGCAGCGGAACCCTCCGAAGTGACACTCGATTTACCACTTTTTCGAAGCAGGCGGGGCCGCGGCGGAGGTGGAGCCGGCTCTGCTCGCTGCGGGACCGGCGGCCGGGCCGGAGATGCGCTGGGGTGCTGCGGGCCGGGCTTCCTGCTGCCCGCACACCTGGGAGCGGGACGTAGGCAGGGGGTGGGAGCGCAGGGCACCGGCAGCTGGCAGGGCCGGGGGAAGGCGGCGCCGGCAGCCGCGGCAGGAGGCGGCAGAGCGGCGGCGGGAGCATGGAGCGCTGCTCTTCCCCACCGCCGGAGCAGGAAGCGGTGGAAGCGTGGCTGGACGATCACAGCGACTTCACCCGCTCTTACTTTGTTAGAAAAGCTACAAGGTAAGACCGGAGCGGCGGCGGATAGAGGCAGTTCCCTTCTTTCCAGCAAAACCTCGTTCTTTTCCATTTCACTTTGCTGTCTCCAAAGAAAATAAAAAGAAGCGACTCCCACCCCCGCCGCCCCCACTCTCGAAAGAGCAAGAACTGAAACCACCACGCAGCAGCTCCGTTCGGCTGCCACTGAAGGGCACATATGCGGCGCTTCCCCGCGGGCTCTCGCCGTCAGCCCCCGGCCCGCGGCCGCTCTGCGGCGGGGCGCGCCCACCCGGCACCGCGAGCCGCTCGCTGAAGCTGTCCCAGCCCCGGAGCTCCCTGCCCTGGGCTTTTAGTTATTTATTGTGTGTTCTCCCCGGTTCAAAACAGACGTGGTCAACTTCTCGTGAGTAGCAAGCAACTATGTGTTTCCCCGCCCTGCGAAGTAGGTAGAAGCCTCAAAGAGCATCTGCTGTCTCGGGGAGGGCGGGTTATGTCAGTACTTAGTCATCTCAAAACAAAGCGCTGCTCTTCAACAGCTCCGTCACCCTGTGGGCTCGTCACCTTTTTTGACACGAGGGCGGCCCCGGGAGCGGCGAGGGCCACGGGTTAAGTGCCGAGGGAGCTGACGAGCCGTGCGCGGTGCATTCGAGACCGGAGCTCCGCCCGAGGAGGGGGGCGCGGAGCCCGTCCAGTGGGGAGAGCGCCTGTGGGACGCTGCGCCTTCCCCCGGGAAGGAGGTGGGGGTGCAGCCCGGCCAGGGAGGCTGGCAGGGAGGGCTCGCAGCCCGGACGAGCGGGGCGCAGCCCCGGGCAGGCAGGGATCGCTGCCCGGGGAGCGGGCGCGCTGCCGGCAGGGGGCGGCGCGGGGCCGGCGGGGCTCGGGGGCGGCCGCTCCGCGCTCGCCCCTGCTCGGAGCCGGTTCTTGCGAAGAACCCAATATTGAGGACCTGAGGAGTTCATCTGGGCATTTCCCCCCCTTGGCTTGACATGCTGCCTTTTGGAGATAAGACGAGGTATTTGCTCACTGTTGTCACACACTTCAACAGCGGGACTTCAAGTTGAATTGGAGTAAATTCGGCTATTTTTAGAAGTGGAGTCAGGTTTCCATTTTGAATATTTTCCGATAAACAAAGCGGTGGGGACGCACAGCCCGGGCGATGCGCAGCTCCCACGGTATATCTTAGCGGGAGCTCGGGTCAGTAAGTGCTGTGGCTGGCTCCTCGGACTCGCCGTCTCCGCGGGCTCGCTGCGCTCCTCTCCGCTGCGCTCCCGCTCCCCAGCCGCTCGCACCATCTGCTCACCGCTGCCGGTTTGCTTCTTCCCCGAGTCACTTAGCAGGGATGGATGCATTCTGAATGAGGTTTTGCTCCTGCTGCTCCTCTCTGCATGGGATGGGGCGGTAAGAAGAGAAATCCCCATTAATAATTGACTCGTAGAGAGCTAGAAAGCTTCAGGGGTCACCTGCTTGCTTGTGACCATCTGTCAGGCAGTCCCCTTTCTTCTGCTGCTGCTTCCTTAGGCTCATTTGTCAGGAAAAAAATAAAATGCCTTAAAGGGCTTTTAAATGGTGAATTTATTGTTTTTTAAAGCCGTGCATAGGTGCAGAATGCATAGGTGGAAGTAGTTAACCTTGACGCTCTCCAGAACACTAGAGCATGGTGTGGCACTGAAGGGCAGCTTGTTTGCCCAGGAAATAGGGTGTTAGCAGCTGTAAGAAGTACCATTTTCCTAGTTCAGCCTGTCACACTTCCTTTGGAAACTACATGTAGTATTGAACAAATAGGAATGTTAATTAATAGTAACCGCTGTATCAGATTTGTTTTCCCCATCCCCATGGGCAGGTTTGGTTAGTCCTTTTTTTTTTTTTTTATGCTGAGGCAAAGTTTCGTGTTTGTGCCGTTCTGAAAGAGGCAGTAGTTCAGAAAATACAATTCAGTCGTGCCTCCGTGACAGCGATGCCTCTGCATTTAGAGAGGGGTTTGCAGGAAAGCTGTTGACTTTTGAGCCCTTGCTTGGCAACAATTCTGTGATGTTTTTGAAATGGTGGAAACATTGCAATTATCTCAAAACTCTCTTCTCTGCTGTCTTGCATGGAATGTGGGGGTTTTTTGTCCTTATTGTATAAATAGAAAACTACATGTAATAAGGAATATCTCTGTTATATGTAAGTTTGTATTTGAAAAGACAAATGACAAAAGACCAATTTGAAAAGACAAATTACTTGACTGTATGTTGGTTCAAAGATGCTAACATGTAGAGATGAGTGGTTTGAAAGAACTGCTGTACTTTGTAAAGAGGTTTAATGTTCCACTTGGTAGAGTTATTTAGAGCTTGAAAAGAGAAAACCCTAACATGTAATACCATGCTTTGTTTTAGCTGAATCTTTGCAGAGCAGCAAACATTGAACAAAGACTATGTTGTTAATGTTTTGCTACTTAGTATTATATTTACTCTTTCAAGTAAAGCAGTGTTCCTTGAGCCAGTTTCAACTCTTTTCTAAGCATAATTTACTGCTTCTCTTGTTTTGTTTCATAATGTGCCAAAGTTCTCACAGGTCCTGAAAGCAACAGACCAAGAAGTTAGTTAATTTGATATCTTGTGGGGCACAGAGGCATATTCAGCTGCACAATTGTTGTGAGGCACAATTGTTAATGGATAGTTTCTCTGTTTCTCAAATATTTCTACATAGGAATAAGATCACCAGCTCAATCATTTATGACTGCGTTAATAAAAGCCGTTTCCACTCATATTAATGAGCTTTGAATTAGAACCTAATTTAGCAATTTTATAATGAGTGTTGAATAGCTAATATATTTTTTACTGCAATTAATTAATTCCCACAGTGTTTTATAAAGTAGTTCTGTTGGTAATTTCCACACACAAACAAGTTTTAATTAGGTGTCTAAATAATACTTACAAGATTTTGTGTGGTGTTATGCCTGCAGATTTTTTTAAGTATGGGGTTAGGGTTATCATCTCACATAATTGAATAGTTGCCTCCTGATCCAGTTTGCATAGGGCAGTTTGATATTAATATCTGTTGTCATGGTTTAAATAACAACAGTATTTTCTGGCAAGGTGGCACTTTAAAAGAGGTTTCTTTCTATTCGCAATTTATTCATAAGGTGACAACTGTTGGAGTTTCTGCACTCCCTAGCCCATGTTCTGGATTCTTGGAGAAAAGGGCTGCAGGTTGTCTGCTTAACAAGTGTGCACCTGCCTTCCCCTCTCCCCTACGATGTGTTGTAAAAGATGAGCACACTCCAAGGGCTTACACCTTGTATTTTGATCTGCAATGCCTCGAGGTTGGCAGTGTCTGCAGGAATGCCACTTCCAGACCGGGTTGGCTTTACGGATCTTCTCTGACAAAACTGTGTTGAGTGAATTCCACCTGTGCAGTGCGAGGCTACAGTTCTACTTTAAATCCTCCCTCCTTTGAGTAGGTGAATAAACTGGGATCCCATGACTGAAAGGTATGGAATCGGTTATTTATTACTTTATTTCCTACCAGGGAGACAAGTGCTAGGCTGAGGCAATATAAATAGCTGTTATCCATGAGACGCTGTTCCAGGATGATCAAAGTGCAGCACAACAAAGGGGAAGTGTGTCACCGGTGCACTCGGGGACGAGATGAATTTGGTTCACTCAGTGAGACTGTGCTGGCTGACAAAACTTCTGGCTGGAAAGTTTGGTACTGCACACTTAAGGGTCAAGAGTTTCTAAATGCCTAGCTCCGATGAAATTTGAGCTTTTTTTTTTTCTCAACTCTTGTTATTTTTCCCTTTCCAAAGTTTTTGAATTGCCTATCATATTCTGGCTTCCCAGAAGCAGAAACATTTGCAAGTAAGGTGGTTCTTCTTTGTTGCTGCAACTGTAGCTGTTCTAACTAGATACTATAAAGCAATAATGTGCAGGTTTTTGTTTGGGGTTTTTTTTTTTGTCACATTTATGGCTAAATTCATTACTCTTTTTGTCTTCCTGAAGTTTTATTTTTTTACATTCCTTTAAAAAAAAATCCACCCGTTGCCATGCTCAAACATCACACTTATTTCAACCCGCTATGGAATATTTCTGTATTTCTGACTTCCTGTTTGTCCCTGCTTTTAAAAACATGGGAGTGATTCTCTCTTAGTGCTCTTTGCACTCAGAAGCAGCGGACTGCCAAAATAGCCAAAGTAAAATTTCTCCTCTCTATTAGAGGTAACTGCATTGTTACAGGCAGTTTTTGTCTGATTCCCTAAATGTGTGGTGTGATGAAGACCAATTATTGACCCAAATTTTGTATGCCCTTCAGTGGAAATCAGATTATTTTGTTGTAAATATATCGTGGCTTATTAGCAGGTTTGAGAAATATTTACAAATGAATTAAGGTGGGGTTGTATTTGGAAAAATAAGTGTCTTTAACAGCATGGTTCTTCACAGTGATTCACAGAGGATTCCAGAACTGGTGTTTACTGGGAAACCGCTAAAATTCAGATATTGCATTACTTGAATATATCAATTACACTTATTACTTTGAAAAAAACTCAAGCACAGTTGTTTGGTTTTTTTTTTTCTTCTTGATGGCTGGTGAACAATCAATTTGCAATGTGCTGCCTGCAGTACTACATTACTCAGGACATTTGCCTTCCAGTTTCTGTCTAGAGGGCTTTTAAAAATGTCTTTCAGTTTGAGCCAGCTATCTGAAGTTGAATCTCATAAGTATTATGTGTCATATGCATTCTGTGCATTGGTAATGCGTGTGTGCTTAATTTTTAGTAATTGAATGAAAATTCAGATTTTCAAAGAGAGCTACTGGAAGCTTTCTGCACTGAAATATGCTGTGACCTGTGTTTGTCTTAGAAAGGTGTTAGATAGCAAAAAAAAAAAAAATCCCCAAAAATATACAGGTATGAGCCATATGTACTCCTAATATGACCATGGTCAGTAGACAGTGGGCTTTAAACTTTTATGATTGATTCAACAGCTTTCCAGTGGAGGCACAGAATCCTCTGCAGATGGTTGGAATATGCTGAAAGAGTGCTTGCTTTTCTAAGTTTCCCCATGTGAAGCATTTACAAGAGGGCTGCAGACCCACTGATTCTTGGGACTATGGCTTGAAAACCACAGGAAGTAGTGGTGTTAATGCAGGGGATCAGAATATTTTCTCCCACTTACTTGATTTTATTGCATGTTTATCAAGCTTGTCTGAGAACTACGTACACGGAGAAAATAAATTTCTGTGAAATCTTGCCAAGTTTTCTTGTTGATGTTCATAGTTATCCCACTTATAAATAATGTATCCATATCCTTCCTTATGCCTGTCTTGATAACAGCAAAGTTTTAAGATCATCCCAAAATATTTTTAACTACTGATTCAAAAAGCCTTCAGGAAGGTAAGGAACGTTACCTGTATTCATCAAGTTGTAAATGTGATTGAGTACTTCTGGCATTTGTTGTTGGAAATAGAGAGAGGTGTGTTCTGGAGTATTTTGGAAACAATCTCTAAAACAGCAATTACTGTAGACTGAAGAAATTGTCATTTGAGAAACGATAACAAACCACTTACTAGCAATTTGCATCTTAAATTCCCCCAAAGCTCTAAACTGAACTCTACATAGAATCTTTGGTGTGGAGATGAACCAGTCAGCAGAAATTGTGAGTAGCTAAAAGGAGAATGTGCTTTTGCTTGGTTCTACTTGCCCTAGGTGGTAAAGAAACAAACGGGTGTGCACAATACATTAATCAAAATACACTGGTAAACTTTAGAGGATGGGTAGAAAATAAGAGGGGGTGAACTATGACAGTCAACATCCCTTTTTGCCTCCTTCTCTTTTAGGCTAACTATTACCGTATGCCAGTACTTTTGATAATGCCAATGGGCATTGGAATCTCATTTCCATTGTTTTGGGTTGTTTGGGTTTTTTGTTTTGTTTTGTTTTGGTGGGGTTTTTTTTGTTTTTTTTTTTTT
>VZTJ01002878.1:212967-266186 GCA_013397795.1 Orthonyx spaldingii | reverse complement strand
TTTTTTTTTTTGTTTTGTTTTGTGGGGTTTTTTTTTTTTTTTTTTTTTTTTGCTGTAACTGGGGAGACCTTAGAGAATAGGGTCAAATTCCTGGCAACTGGAGAGAATACTGGAGCTGAGGTATACATTGCCTCTGCAGGAGACTGAAGAAAGTTAGACACCTTTCTTTGATTTTTAAACTGTAGAGGTTCATGTAAGTTCTGTGTTGGGTATCTGTTGAAGAATCCTCATGTGAGGACGATTTAGGCATTACGTTCTTGACTTGAACTGATATGCTACCACCTATTTTCATTTTCACCATTAAAGCATTTTGGTTTGGTCATGGAAAAAAGACAGTTAATAAAACTCCAGTATAGAAGTTTTTCTCTTCCTTACTGGCAAAGAAACATATATAAGTTTACATGGAATGTTTTCTCATTTTTATTATTTACTTGAAGAAAACTATATCAGAAAAAGGGCATTAAACACAAAAGGAGCTATTTGCAAAGTGCCAGAAAAGAAGCCCTATTCAAATAGCCCTCGTGGATAACACAAGGATTGTAATTTCACATTAGGCCTGGCATTGAAAATATAGCCACAAAATATATTTGCGTAGCAAAAGATATATATTTTCCCACTTATTTGTGCATTATGGAGAACTCATTCCAGCAGAGAGAGCCATCCCAAAGCCTCTGCACCACTTAAGTCATACTTAACCCCTGCTTTAGGAATTTAAGGGGAACTGAAGTTGAGCTGAAGACTTAGGTGAGGTCTCCAAGCAGGTGTGGATTTAACTCTTAATCCATCTTTCACTAAAATTACTGGTATTGTCCTATTGCTTTCCACAACAAAATCATTCGGTACCTAGTTATTTTTAATTTTTTATTTTTTTTGAGCCTGGAGCAAGAAGCAAACATATGGAGGAGAAATAAAGGTCAGGTTTTAGAATTTGAACTTTAATCCCTGAGGATTTATTCTTTCTTTATAGTGCAAATAGAAAGCCTCTTCTATGGAGGAAAGCTTTCTTATAAAAAGTCAAGCTTGCAGTTAGGTTATTAAGAAAACTTGAAAATAGCCAAGAATAGCCTGTCAGTGTTAGTTCTCCATTTGGAATACTTTTGCTACAAATAATGAAGTAACCCCTGCCTTGTATTTTTTAAAAAATGAGCATTCAGACAAGATTAAAATTTCGTCGTTCTAAAACGTTGTTTCAGTCTCTGGTTTGAATCAAGAATTAACGTTCTAAATTAAGAACTATACTCGAACAGAAGTCATTTGTGCAACTTGAAATGTTTGAAGCTAAATGTATGCTAATATATTTGACCGAGTTGTGCTAAAAAACTGGCACTGTCATACTTCATGTTCCAGAACTGCTTGCCTACCACTGTGAGAAATGGCATCTCCACTAACAATAATTGGGAAGGGCTTAAGGAAAAACAACTATTGTTTTTGTCAATCTACTCTTTTAGTCAGTTTGAAAACACTTCTTTTACAGTCAGTTTGCCGTTTCCATCTAATGAGGCCTTATACAATTTATTTACATCTTTCCATTGCTAGGAAAGAGACAAAACCACTTAGAATGTGATTGTGAAATAGGACGTACTAGAAAGAAAACAGGAAGGCAAGTATAATATTCAAGTGGCTTTGAATTTCAAACTCATTTGCTAAAATTGAATAGTTTTGGAGTTTTTGCTAATGCTTTAAATGATTTCCATGTCTAAATTATGTCAAGATGCTGGAGAGAAATTTGAAGACATCTAGTGGTTATTTTATGGAAGGCAATTGAGCAACTAGTTATGAAGTTTAGCTTGAAATATTGTTTATTTTAACCCTGGCAGGATTAGGCTACGGGAATTCAGATACCTGAAAGCTGGCATTTTCTAGTAGGAAAGTTTGTAATCCCTCTCCTGAAGTGTGCTATCAATAACTGCATATTTGAATGAAAAATTAACAGAACAGAATCCATGCAACTACCAAAACATTACACATTGTATATATGAATTATTTGTTAGCAAGAGAGAAAACGGGGAATTATTTGCTATTTCACAGAAAGCTACTCATCACTGTGTTCTGTTATGGGACTGCAAGTGTTATGCATTCTTTGTGCAAGATAATTAATGTGTAGTTTACTGTCGTTCTCAGTGTTACCTTTGCATTCTGTTTTTTGCACATTTTCTCCAAAGGTGCCAAGCAGTTGTGCTGAATGGTCATACTGGTGTGTTCTTACATAGGGAGCGTGGCTATATACGTGTGAGCAAGACAATCATAATCTGGCTGTTAATATTTAAACATCTTCACTGGGTTGGGGTTTCTTTTGAGAAGTCTGCTGTGTACTTTGAAGATAATCACAATGAAACAAAGACAGGTACAATAAATTATTTCGTATTCCCAGTGTATGAGTAGAATAGTGATTAGTGTTGTGTCAGTATGATTTGACAGATATATCACAGGAAATACAGCAAGGTTCTCTTCAGCTCTGCTTGTGCCCTCCTGCATGACCTGCCTCAAGAAATGTTGCTTCCTTGTGCCTGTGTTTTGTCAACCATTGATTTTCTATTTTTATTGCCTATTAATACTGAAAACTTCTTGCTCTAGGGACAGGTCTACTTTCTGTGCAGCATTTAACAAATTGGGGCCAAAGAGTCTTTCTTAATTCCTCTGAACCTCGCAAGGTCTCATGTACTGCAGATTACGTGTGCTTGCGTATAAGCAGCGATAGAGGGGAGGATCACACCATCTTTTTTCTTTTTTTCTTCAATGTTTTGCCTGCCATTGCATTTTTATCTCCTTCTTAGCACTGTCACTTCAAAATTCCTCTCCAATTTTGTCATCTGCTGATGAAGTCACCAGCCAAATTCAGCAGTCACTGCTGTCGTGTTTTATAGAGGAAAGATTGGATTTGGCTGATAGGACTAAAAAATGGTTACTTCATATTCTACTATTACTGTTCACGAACTCTGGGATAAATTACAGCTTTCTTGAATCAAGGTTCATATTAAAGGATCATAGTGCAGTAAAGGATGGATGCAGGTCATGAGGAATGGATGCTGTAACTCCTCAATATGCAGTGAGTGCCATGGTTGGATAGAGACACTGCACTGAATTTGTCTGCATGGATCACTGTGGATCAGTATCTGCTCCTGCAACTTCTAAACTACAGCCAGGATCTTGTCCTTACAATCAGCTCTTGCCAGTGCCAATGCTTACTGAAGACTGTTCATATGAATAGTCACAAGTGTTTGTTTCTCCCTGCAGTCATTTCAAAATGACATCTTAATTGTACATGGCACTCATTGCTAATTTCCAGGAACCTCACTCTGGCTCAGGACGTGTCTGGTGTCGGATATCTGCTGAGCTAATTCTGTGCTGTGAGAGTACTTGTGTTAGTCATAATACCCTTCTTGTCATGCATTGTTAAATAGGACTGGGTGTCAACAAGCAAATGCATGTCAAGACACTGAGAGATTTTAAAGAGAGTTAGAATACGTCAGCTCATGCGAAATGCTGGTTCTTCCACCCCGTGTGCAACTGGGTGAGTATAAAACGAGCTAAATAGTTTCCTTGTTAGAAGAGGCATTTGGTAAAGGTCACTGAACACTGTTCTTTTTCCAGTTGAATTTGAATCGCTTTCCTGTTGCCCAAAGTAAAATGCTTAAATGGTTTGAAGTTGAAAATCATGCTTTAGCCAGTTAAGGATTTGTTGTTGTTAATCTAAAGAGCTTTCTGAGAATCACGCACTATGTGGGCAAATTATTGAACCATCATCCAAGAGACATTAAAGGACAGGAATATGTTACTCATAATTATGTAGCTCCACATATAGTTCTGTTCAATGTTTAAGGGCTTCATAAATAGTGCAGATACCCAACAAGTAGTCAGATCTTGGTAAACATAATTCCTTTCATGTGAAAGGTTTTACAGATGTGTTCCACATCCCTCAATAACCTCCATAAGAAATGCATGCTTATTTTACATAGTAAAAAGGCAACGGGGTAAAAAATTAATAATCTGAAGCCCACAGAGAACAGGTATTAGAATTCAGAATACACTGTTCTTACTGATTGCTATTGCTACACCATTAAGGCCTGGGGAAATCATAACAGTGCAGAATAAATAAAATGACAGGTTTCAACTGATGAATCAAATTTCTACTTTAGCTTTTTCTTTATGCATGAAGGGTACCGAGTTCTTTCTCTGTCTTGAATCTTATATCAACATATCCACATATGTAAATTCAGTGTAAAGCAGGAGAAGGGAAAATGATAGCTTTTTATATTCCCCTTTCCTCAGGAGTAAGTAAGCAGTGAATCAGATTGCTCTGCAAATTGCTGTCGCCCAACAGCAGTACAGGTTCATGCCTGAGCATTTCCAAGCATGCCTTCAAACATGTGCATTTTCAATTACACAGTTTCTGTGCCTCACCACTCATTGGAGAACACTCTCCATCTGGTACTCTGTTATTACTGTGACTTTTCAATCTTTCTTTCCATTAGCACCAGTCCTCAGTGTTGAGAAACCAAGTCAGCACACACGTGAATCTGGGTCAAGTCACCAACCTTCCATAAAACTATCAATTTTTCTATGCCTACCTTCTTGTGTCTGAGGTTTCAATGCATCCAGCTGGCATTTTCAGGTTCTTTTCTGCAGCCTTAGTGCTAGATGATAGTTTTGTTTTGGAGAAGCTAAAATTTCCAGGTAATTTTTTTCTTTGAGGAGATCAGAGTAAAACAAAAAGGACCTACATATAACACATCTGCTGACAACAGCTACCAGCATTGATTTTAGAGGTGGACTGTATTTTGTATCTTCAACGTTTTAGTTTTCTTAAGGATATTTTTGGTCATTTTCATCCAAAATTTTTATTCTTTCTCATTCAGTTTAATAAATGAAAATTCCAAGTGTTACCAAATGCTAGCTTCTTTTGACTCTCACTGACACAGCTTTTGCAACTGTGACACTGCCCTATGTCAATCATATTATGCATTGCAGTAATCAATGGTCACACCTCCCACATTTAATGTTTATCCTGTTTTAAGTACTGTGAAGTAATATTGCTAAAGTCAAATTTCTTATAATATATTAGTTGTTCTTTACTCTGCTAGACTGCAGGAAACACTTACATGAGGTAACTCCACAAAAAAATAGGTATCACTGCTTTAATGAAGAAGGATCATTGGCAGTTTTTAGTAACTCAATTTTTTATAGCATATTTGCCTGCAGTTGAGGTCTCCAAATGGTATGTGATTGGAAAAACTCTTTCAAACCTTCCTAATAGAAGTCAAGTAAGTTTCCTTTTGTGGATTGCTTGCTATTAGAAATAATATTGTTGTTTTTTAGTTTTTAATTGATCGCTTTGCTTTGAATTAATAGTTAATTGTGCTTGCAGTATTGCATCCTACAACAAAGATCAAGGTGTGCTGTAAGAAAAAAAGGCTATTATACAGTGCTTTCATATGTAACTGATATACACTGATGTGTGTAACTGATCAGTGGCTGACTAACCTGACTCAGTTCCATGGTTTCATTCAGCTTCACTCTCAGAATTCCTGTGGTCTGCTGAGCAAATAAAAAATATCCCAAATTTAAAACATGACCACCATGAAAGGTTTCCAAAAGATCAGATTTGTTAATAGGATTTTTGCTGTTACTAGGCTTTTATGTTATGTAATACAGCAAAAACCCATTTCTTCTGAGAGTAGGGCATGTGCTGTGAGGACTCCTCAACACTGACTAAATGAAATAAAAACCTCTGTGTTTAAAAAAAAAAAAAAAACCAACCAAAAGACAAAAAGAAACCCAAACTAAAACCCTCAGACTTCGGACAAGAAAGTATTATAGTGATAAAAAAAGTATACTTGTGTTATGATGATATGCTGTATTTAGTGAGGGCATTATTAGAGTTGGCTTTCTTGTGCTAAATTAATTTGAGAAACACAGTTAAATATTAGAGATGCATGGCATTTTTTGATTGGTGATGAAATCTTAAAAATATAATTTTAGGGTTATTCTGTATTTCAAGTTGAGTTAGACAATGAGTTTCATCTGCAATGAGAGGAAATAGGAGAGATGCATGGAAACAATCTATTCTTTCATTATTTTGAAGGGGGTTGAATTAGCAATATTCATGTTTATGACAGTTTTTAAGCAAAACTTTTATGCTTTGAGTCCAACCAGTGTTTTTTTATTAGCTTGGAGGGTGGGGGAAGTTAACTTAAAAGCAGTTTATTGGCAACAGAGAAATAGGAGGGGCTGCAGGTGATTTGACAGAGAGAATTAAAGTTCAAAATGTCTTTTCTGAGGTTAGAAACAAAGTTTTATCTTCGTATGAATATATACATCTTATACAGAAATCCAAATCTCAGGAATGGGAACGACTGGAACTTTTCAATCACAAAATGATGGTGTAAACTTCTGATCTGTATTCTGAAAGCCACAGTGTAAGTGGTGCTCCTCTGCCCTATTCAGGTATTTCCTTTAGGCAAAAATAGCTTCTTTTTTATGAGGCAGAAAATGTCAGTGCTTAACCTGGGGTAAGTGCTGCATAAAATTGGAGAATATTGATACAGAGGAACCTAAATGTGCATCAGTGTCCTCTGTGTGAAAAGGTTTAGTTACCCTCTTCACAGTGTCAGCTTCCAATACGCAGTAGAGGATTTTCAATTCACATCATTCACTGGATTTTTGGTTTTGTTTTACAGAGAAATGGTTAATGCATGGTTTGCTGAGAGAGTTCATACCATCCCAGTCTGCAAGGAGGGAACCAAGTCCCAGAGTGAAGCCTGTGCGTGTCACCAGCCTGCCTGTGCTGAGACCACCAACTCTGCACCACCAGCGAGGAAAATCTCCGCTTCTGAATTTGACAGACCCTTAAGGCCTATTTTTGTTAAGGACTCAGTAGGAGCAGTGAGCTTCCTCTCTGGCTCTGACAAGAAGGAACAGATGCCTCTGCAATCTCCAAGGATTGAGACCAGTGCAGGGGATCAGTGCTCAAGACTATTAGAACTTGTGAAAGATATTTCTAGTCACTTAGATGTCACAGCGCTTTGCCATAAGATCTTCCTACACATCCACGAGCTGATCGCAGCCGATCGCTATTCCCTGTTCCTGGTGTGTGAGGACAGCTCCAACGAGAAGTTCCTCGTGAGCAGGCTGTTTGACGTGGCAGAAGGATCCACCCTGGAAGAAGCTTCCAACAACTGCATTCGCCTGGAGTGGAACAAGGGCATTGTGGGTCACGTGGCAGCCATAGGGCAGCCTCTCAACATCAAGAATGCCTATGAGGTAAGCCAAGGAAATTTATCTTCAGCAACTCTTGAAAAAAGAAGCAGCCACACTATCAACTTCTGGAATATTGCCTTTTAGTGCCTGTATTTGGGGCTATATTGACTTAGAGTGGTCAAGATGCAAACCCAACACCATGGTTTTGGTTATAATACATATATTATGTACATGTGTATGCAGAAACATGAAGCTAGGACTAAAGAAAGAGTTCCATTGAGGTGATTATTCAGAGTTCAATATTGAGGTGAATAAATGAAACAAGCAGTCTCTGGTAAAAGCAAAACCATTAACCACATTCATGAAACTGTGTTCCTCTGTGAGTGTATATCTTTCAGTTTATTTCTGTAATTTCTTCTTGATGATAAAAGCTGAATTAGGGATGGTTAATCCATGAGCATATTTATTATAATGATGGTCTAGTCTCAAAAAAGGCTTCTCCAAGGGTTTGGGTGTTTTGTTCTTTATAGCAGTTGTCTTAATCTACTGGCACTCATGTTCCACACAAACGGGTTTTTGTTGTCAACACACTGATAGTAACAACTTCATATAATTATTGGCTAGTAATGGAACCTTTGTTATCCTGGGTAACAGTCAAATCTAATATTAAACTTTTCTTAATCTAGAAACCAAGGAAGAAAAAGAACTGATCTTTAGGCTAGCAGTCTAATAACTGTATTTTTTTTTCTTGTACCAGGATCCAAGATTCAATGCAGAAGTTGACCAGATCACAGGGTATAAGACTCAGAGCATTCTCTGTATGCCAATAAAGAATCACAGGGAAGAGGTGAGTTGCAGTCTTGGGAACACTTCATGTAGTACTGGTTCCAGCCATGCCAATGCTTTAAACTTGCATTAGCTGGCAGTTGTCATTTTTCAGTATAACACCATCTTTCTTTAAAAAAAGCCTGCTTACGTTTGTTTAGACTGTAATTTTATCTTATCTAGTTCAATAATGTAAGCCAAAGGGAACTGTCAGGAAGAGTTTAATCCCAGATGCTGCAGTAGAATATATGTATTTAACTCTAGAAGTGCTGGTCCTGCTTCCTGTACTCAGTATCTGTCGGCATTAAAGTTCTCCGCACACTTACTGGTCTATCTCAAATTGTGATTAAGTTACTGTACTTCAGCTTAGCTTGTATCTACATTGCTTAATTCAGAGGACACAAACTGGGTTTTATCACTGTCGAAAAGTCTGATTATTTTTACACTCTCTTAACTCAACATGGTTCCTAATTTATTACTCATGAGCTAAGTACTTGACATCAGGCATTGAAAAACACATGGTGTCGATGTGATTCAGAAAAGTCATCCTCAAGTCATAACTTAAATCACTCCTAATGTAAAACAATGTGAATCTGCTCACTGAACTTTTGTCCATATTTCCTGTTCATGCTGCTTCTCATGGGAGCTCTCTCATCCTGCCTCATGCTATTGCAGCAGGGAGAATTCTTATTATGGGCTAGCAAGATCTTCTTGCCCTGAGTATTTGAAGAGTGAATTCAGTAAAGTCCATGAAAGCCAATGAATGGGGAAAAGATGAGATGCATTCTTAACTTAAGGAGTAAGGAAAGTATGGTTGGATTTTCTTTGATCCTGATGGCCTTCTGCCACATCACCAATTCTTAGTATACTCACAAAATATAAGACTCTCCACAGAGTGTGTCAGAGCTTTGAAATGGAGATTTTTCTCTCCTGGAATTCATTTATTTTTCATAGCATTTAGAGTTTGCTTCCAGAAAGCTCCAAGTCCCAAAAAGAAATGTTGCCAAGATTGATTTGAAGACATCATACCTTCTGTTTTTTGCTCTTCCATCTTTCACTCCTCTTGTGGAGTGTCACCTTGATTTCTACTGCACTGAACCTTTTTTTAAAATTAAATGAATTGATTAAACTCTTGAATTAACTTGTTTATTGAATCTAGCTGACTCAGATGATCGGCCAGTATTTCCTTTCTTCACATACCACAAATTTCAGCTTAAATTATTTTGTTCCATTCTTCCAAGGACAGCACTTGATCCTTTCCTACTCCCACTCCTGCTTAAAAGTCTTCCTCCTTCTACCTGGCAGCAGCCACTGCTGGCCCTGGGCCAGTGGATGAGCAGGGCAGATGCCGTGTGAAGAGCTGTCAGGCACCAGTGGTCCATGTCAGGCTGATGCAGGGCTTCCAATTTCACCCAAGCCATCCCATTTTCTTTTTGTCAAATGGAAATAGGTGATGTGCTCCATGGAACTGGGAACAGAAATGAGCTACAAAGCTGGGGAGTGTGGAAGTGCTCACTTCTCACCAGGTCCTGGTGGTGGCTGGGGAAGAAATAAGGGCTGCAGTCTGTTTGTCCAGTCCACCATGACTTAAGGGCTGAATAAACCTGCAATGGGCCATGTCTGCAGCCAGCTTCCTCCTCCTGAGTGCAGCAGCAAGTGGAAATGAAGCAGGAATTTGTTTATTTTGACAAGTCTAGCCAACCTGAAGTTTGAGGAGTGTTACACTTACAGGCAGTCATTTGAAGATGCTAAACTGAAAGATTTCTTATAGGAAAGGATGGCAGTTCCTGATTTTTTTCAGATTTTTACTGTCTCCACCAGAAGGTTTTTCTCACTCTCGCTATAACAAATGACTGACATGTTTTTGGAGAGACACTGGAGTCAGTGAATCAGTCCTTAATTTTCCATTTGCATTCTGCTGCTCCTTGTGTTTAAAAATCCCCCAAAAAACAAACCCAGAATGCTGGCTCCTCTCTGTTAAAATAATAAATAGATAAAATTTAAAAATCCCCAAAGCCCCTCTAGAAGTACTGAGGCTCGTGAATGCTGCCTTAGCCCAGGATGTCAGCAATCACAGTCAAAAGATGGTTCTGGAAGTGATCCAAAAATAAACACTGAGAAAGAGGAGCAACTGGGGCTTTCTGTTTGTTTGTTTAGTATTAGTGCTATTTTTTTAAAACAAAAGAGTCAGTAAACGAGAGGAGGAAAATCTCATGCTGATTACTAAATCCTCTGGGCCTGCTGAAGTATGGAGATTTTTCCAGTAGATGTTTTTCACATTTGCCTATATTTCCACGAGGCATGTGAGAAACCAAAGTCTCATTTAAAAATAACAGCTAGTAAGAAATTCCATAAGTGAAAAGAAAACAATTTGATTCACAGAAGAGCTCACGGAAAGGACCCAGGAATTAGTAACAATGAGACGCAGTGCAGTAAGAGGACTTTAGCTTTGCACAGATGCACATGAAGAATGGAATTATATCAACTTAATACTTAACTTAAAACAACTTTTGTTAATCCCATGCTCAACCTATTCTTGCTGGCAGAAATGCCACAGATATGTTGCATTTCAGATGCAGAAAATTCTGCTGATCATGTCCTGTAAGATCAGATTTTCTCTTCTGGTGATTCTTCTGTAAGAGCAGAGAACTGTGTGCAGTTCTAGACATCAGAAGGTAAGAGGTGCTGCTTGGATTATTGCTGTACATCAGAGAATACAGCAAAACCTTCAAAACACACTGAATGTTTATCCTCAGTAGTACAGCGGTGATGAAAAGTTACTATTGCCCAGTTTGTACCACAGAGTTCTCATGGATATTTCTTGTGCAGGAGGAAACTGGCGTCAGGCTTTAGCTGTAGCTGTTCACCTGAATCATTCCAGAGCTATGGGGATTTTCAGAAATCAGGGCCTCACCACTGCTGGCAGAAGACCCAAGTGTGGGGCAGTTCAGCATTGTGTATCTCAAAAAGCAGCTTCTCATTGCTAGTGTGTCCTCAAGCCTTTAATTTTTCAGAAGCTCCAAATGGTACTGATTTGCTCTCTAGAGCTCCCGTAAAGTCAGCAAATGCCATGGCATATTCCTCTGGTTTTGTTTGGTCTTGGATTCAGAGACTCAGGAAAAGCATTACAGAAGTTGTTGCAAATAATTATCACCTCGAATATCTCCATATGGTTTTGTAGACACTTGTAAACAAACAGGCATTTTGACAGGACTGGATAGGGAATAGAAGTCCTTACTCCATTTCTTAGCTTAAACCAACTTGTGGAACTCTCCAGAGCTGATGGAGGACTCTGTACAGCTCTCCCACAAGTTTGGAATATCTGGAGAATGGATGGTTTCTGAAGCACAGAGCCACAGCTACCATACAACATCTCCAGGAATTACACAATTTTCTATTGCTGATTTTTTTTTTTTTCCCTTTGAGCTGTGCATAATAATTTGCATAGAAGTCAATCTCAGTTTAATTTTTACTAAAATCTGCAGGATTTTCTCATACGGAGCTTTTAGCTGAATTAACTGAGACCTCTCTCCCAGGCTGTATGTAAGATAGAATTTTCTACTAACTGGCTAGGGAAATGTTGGGGGGTTTTTTCTGGCAATGCTCACTCAGTTGTTTGGTTTGTTGTTTACTGGGCCTTATCTCCTGTCACTGGGAAGCTCTTCCCAACAAATGAGGAGCGCTGCTATTTACACCAACCTTTGAAAACACCTGTTGAATGTTATGGTGTAAAATGGGACTGAGCACGTCACAGTTAGCCAGCTAAGTCATTTTCTTCCCCAGTGAACCCTTCAGATATCACACATCCCAATACACAGCAGATCTAGCCAAGCTGACTTGAAACAAATTCCCTCAGTTCCAGCAGCAGCCTTGCTGCAGGATTATGGAGATCAGTAATTTGCTTTTTGGGTGGATTTTCATCTTATGCTGAGACATACATTATAGTAGCTAGACTGCTGCAAAGCATGGAGGCTGCTGCTGGCATGAATGATAAAAGAGGATGTGAAATTTTTGTTGACAAAAAGCTGTCTGTAAATACAGTTCTGTTGCTGAAGGATAATTTTATAAGTTTGAATCAAACCTCTACAAGACCAGGACAGCAAAGTAAGGTTAACACCACTTTGTCTTCTGAAGTGGGTATGTTCTCTTATCAAAAATGTCAAGTTTCCCATTTTCCGTTACCATTCTTTGGCTTTAATGTAAATTTTCTTCAGGTGCCAGCAAAGTAAATAAAAAATATAATTCCTTAAGAAGCAAACTTAATTACATTTTTAAGTCAGCTAAAGTAAGAACCTACTAAAAAAGGCACCAACTGCCTGTAGAGCTGGAACAGCTTTTACAGAGTTAGGCCTGTAATTTTAATGTGCAAAAAATTGCAGCTTGAAACAATCCAGATAAAATCTAGAGCACATTGGCTACTCAAAGTAGCCTGCACTTTTAGAAGCAGGACTCAAGCTACTGCAAGAAAATAGTGAAAATAAAGTTCTCTGATAATCAGGAAAAATCTCTTCTCATAATGTGGATCAGAATTTATTAAATTGGAGAAGTAGCACAGGCAGAAAAGAAAGGTTAGAGAACAAGCACTGGAAGATGACCTGTGTTACCAGCAAGAATACAATCAGGAAAGCTGTGTTGGGATGTGGTAAAACACATGTGGCTATTGACTCAGCAATTGATGGGAGGTTTGTTCTTCTTTGGGACTGAAAGTAAGGAAACAATTCTATCATCAAAACTGCTTTTTGTCTTCAGGTATGTCTGTATTATGTGATATGAATGGAAAATAGCAAAGTACTTGGTTTCTGATCCAAGGAGAATTTCCTTCTGCTCACCCTTTATGCTCTTTCAATACAGCAAACGTGGATGCAGGCTCTTGTTGGGAACTGCAGGACTCCTCTAGATATACTGTGCTCTATAATCCCACCTGCCTGGTCCAAACTGGGGGGAAAGCTCAGGAAAAGGAGCATGTAGCACTCCACAGTACAGTGCCTACTTCAGTGATTAGGCCATAAACTCATAGGTGCTAAAGTATAAGCAGATCCGAATTACGTCAATCTTTCCCTAAGCCTTGGTTTTCTTCAGCCCAGAGAAATATCTTAAGCTTTTTTAGTTCCCTGTGTAGCTGAGCTCAGAGCAGTTGGTCACCATTGATTCAGTTTTTCTGCTGGTGCAAACAGAGCTCCCAGCTGGAGATCACAGATCAGGCCTATTGTCAGCTCTGATCTGTTTAGAATAAGTTTTAAAAATGAGGATTTGGGTTTCATACTGTGCTTAGGATTCTCTAAAATGCAGGCATATGTTCTCCATGGCCCAAAATGCTACCACAACTGACTTTTGTCCTAATTACATAATTACTTTAGTAACAGGAGCAGATCCTCTCAAGTTTCCTACACTTCTCCTAATTACCTGGTTGCAGGCAAGACTCCAATGGCTAAAAAATGCCTGCCTGAAGTTTCTCTCATTACTGTCTCTGCACCATATTCTATGGAATTCAGAGAAGTGCACTGAAATTTGTACTGATATGAATGAGGCCAGAATTTGGACCAGTTTAATTTTTAAAATAGTTCATTTTGTATGAAAAAGAAATGGGCACAATACAAAGTTGTCTGGAAGCTTAGAATGCCACTGAAACAGCAACAAAAAAGAGAAAGGTTTGCATATGCCTGAAATTTTTATCCTAATCATGTCAACATTAATTTTCAGCAGGTTTATTCATCTCATTATTCCCTCCCTCTTCAGTTAAAACCCTTTATTGAAAGACCTTATCAAAGATGTAAAACTGATCACTGCTCTTGGAACACCTGTCTTTGTAAATGTATCTGAAACCCGGAGTGCTGATGAAAGGAGTCTAAACAATACTTTTTTTTTCTATATTAATAGGGTCATGTTACTGTTTTCTTACAGCTGTTTTTAAGTACTGCAGACTTTCCTTTCATGGAGGGGATGAATTTAAACAACCAACATGAAAGTACTCACCTTTTGGGTGAAAAGCCTCTGGCATCATTGAAGTTGTCTTAGCTCATGCTGGATCAAAAGTGAAAAAAAAAAAAATTAAATCAATACCCAGAGAAAGACAGTGGCATGAGAAAAGGTCTAAGCATTAACCTCTGCACATGTAGGTTAACATAAAAGCATAATAACTGGTTAAGGGATTTGCTTTCATTCAAAGTCTGCCAGAGAAGTCTATAGGCTAGTGGTGCATTGTTATTACAGAAAGGAAGTTCCCTGGATGAGAAATATTCCTCACTGAAGGAAATAAGAGGTTGACTGTGGGAAAAGTTGGGTTGTATGGAATGGAGCTGACAGCGAAGCTTTATTTCAGACAGACGTTTCTGAGCCCACGGTTGGCAGTGATTCATGTTAAAGAACAATGGCCTTACTTATAGCATCAGTATTTTGGGAATGCTGGGCTGAGAGATGGTAAATTGTCTTTTTTTCCATTACAAAAATAAAACCACATGTCTTCCATCAGTTTAGCAGTTACAACTCTAACCATTAACAGTTACATACAACTCTTTAAATAGGAATGCCACACAGTTTTCCTCTGATACTGTTTATCCTGAAAAAGCAAGATGAAATATATACCATCATTAACACCTTGCATTGGTTTTACATTACCGGACCTCAAACAAAGGAGGTTCTTTGCAGCTTTTTCTATCACTTGTTGTAATCATGCTAAGAAGTCTGAAAAGATCTAAAAGCTTTGCATATACTTTGTCAGATTTATAATACTTTGTCTCAAAAGGAATGGAAACACGGAATTATATTAGGGAAAGGCTAAGGTCTTGAAATCCTGTAACCTAGGAAATGTTTATGCATGAGAGAGAAACATCTATTATACTAACAATTTGATTTAATAGTCAACCAAGCAAATACCTGTAATGAGAATCCAGAGACAGACCTCTAAAAATGAGCTGATTTCTCCATTTTGAATACACTAGGTTGTTGGTGTGGCTCAAGCAATCAACAAGAAATCTGGAATTGGCGGCACTTTCACTGAACAAGATGAAAAGGTATAAAAGCTGGATGTTTATGTCTCTTCTGTTTTCACAGGGGAAGGGGGATGGATATGTTTTTAGTTTTCCTGTTGCTCAGAAATTTGTAAGTTATTAAAACTTGAACATATCTGAGAAAGTAAACATTCCTGGCAATACTGCAAATTTTTTTCTTTATGAGACCATGAGAAGTGTGGATGTGAAATAATTCAATTTCTGGATCACCATGTTATCTATCATATATCTCTGAAGCACACGCTTATTCTACTGAAATGTTTTGTAAAACACTTTCATAACTTCCAATGGACATAATTTTTAATTAATGGATTCTAACTCTCCTGGCAAGCCCAACAAATGCAATTTGAATATTAAAATTTGTGGAGAGATTCTCTTTTAAATGACATGTCATTTCTCAGTATAGCATTTGCAGGAAAAGAAAAAGCTTTAGATAAATTATGAACAATACATGACAGAATCAGGAGAGCAGACAGTAGGCTTGATTCCTAATTCTCCCAGTGCAGTTGCTTTCCAAAAATTTCCAGACTTCACGTTCAAATTGATGGGGAAAAAACCAGGCTGTGCTCAGGCTGAAGAAGTTGACTTAACAATCAGCAATAAAGAAATCAGAATTCACCCTTTCTCTTTGAAAACTTCCCCTTTAAAACAAAATGCACACTGACTGTCTGCAGGCTATCAGAATTAATCCCATCCTGAATGAGGAAAGAATTGTGGGTTTGCTATGTTAGCAAATTTTTATTTTCACTTCCCAAGAGACTGAATTCCCTCAGGGAGGCTGGTTGTCTGTGGTCAGTTTTTCTAGATAAAATATGCAATGCTGCAAAATTATTTTTTCCTTTAAGCTGCTTTTTAGATGAACCCTACTTGTACCAAGATAATGATCTTCAGAATTTAGCTTAAAAAAAGGAGAAGGGATTCTTGAGAAAATAAAAATTATGAGTAACTTAAAAAACCCCAGACCCTGAATGTGCGGTTGCCAAAAATAACAAAAATATCAAATTATACATCAGAGTGAAAACAAAATGTTGCAGTAGCTTATCTTTGAATAGAGTTCAGATGCTGTGGGACATGATCTCTGTGAGGTGCTGATGCTCCTTTGTCTCCAGGATTTTGCGGCGTATTTGGCGTTTTGTGGAATTGTTCTTCACAATGCTCAGCTGTACGAGACGTCTCTGCTCGAGAACAGGCGCAATCAGGTACGGCCAACAGGTTTGTCCCAGAGATACAGAAATTAGGAGGGTTTGCAAGTAGTCAGTGCCTCCTCTTCCTGTTTCTGATGTGGTAGTTACTCTTTGGCTGCTTTTAATCCCTGTGACTGAATGCTGTGTGTCTCTGATAATGCCATGGCCTTTATGGGTGAATATGCCTGTCCTGTATGATGTGATAATGTTTTGGAGAAAAGACTAAACAGCAGTTGTTTCAAAGTTTTCCTGAGTTTGCAAGTGACTATCAGTGTTGGTAAATTGGTACAAATGTGGAGAATTTTTTAAATTGCCTTTGTGTTTCCTGTGAGGAAAAAAAAATATGAGCACATCTGAGCAGCTAAGTCCTTCAACAGCAGCTTTGAAATACAGCAGGGGGTATCTAAACCATGTTTTCACAAGATGAGTTAATTAGGATCTGTTAGAATTGCAACCGATAATAATTGTTTTCAGAAGTCTTAAAAAATGTAAATATCACTGGTTTGAGAATGCATACGTGAGCCATAGGAAAATAGGTTTCCTAAGGACAGGTAACTTGTCTGGATTTCTAAGGTTTCATTTGACCTATTAATGCCTAAATGTATTCTGCCTCTCTGACTGAAAACATCAGACAGATAACTGTGCTCTTTAATTCTTCCATCAAAAGTGTCAAACTGGCTAATATTGTCTGCTACCTTGCAATTTGTGTGAGAGCCAAAACTTACTTTTGGTCACAGGCATAAACACTGGCTTCCCTGATTCAGGGGAAAGGAGAAGACTCACAGACATTAGTAATGATAATTACTACATAAATCACAATTAGTCAAACCCTCAAAAATTACCTTTCCTTCAGGTGCTTCTTGACCTTGCCAGCTTGATCTTTGAAGAGCAGCAGTCTTTGGAAGTGATCCTGAAGAAGATAGCAGCCACTATAATATCCTTCATGCAGGTGCAGAGGTGCACCATCTTTATAGTGGATGAAGATTGTCCTGTGAGTATGGGGTTTTTTGTCTAAAGGCAGAAGTGTTTATTCCCTGAGGGTGGTGTGGGCTTCCTTCCATTCTCTTATGTTCTGTTGTCTTTTCATCCTCTTTCTTTCATGGCATCTGCTCAGGTTGGGTGTTGATATGAGAGGTTTTGGCCTTTGTGTAATTAAAGAACTTCTGTGCTGACATATTAATTTGGCAGCTTGTAAATACTGGCATTTCTTCTCTGGATCATCAGTAGAGACTGAAGACGCTTCAGTGATATTTCAAGTTATATCAAAAGATACCTTTGTGGTAGGATCTGGTACACTTGATGATAGGTATGAAATGAAACTAAACAATTTTACACTTTATTACAGAATAGGTTTTGATAACTGCAACAAGGATTTAATGAGTAATACTAGTCTAAATTATGACAACCTGTGTATTCAAACATCCTCTTGGTATTCCAGGATACGTTTTCTAGTGTCTTTCACATGGAATCTGAGGAATTAGAAGATTCGGCTGAAAATCTGAAGAGGTAAACCAATGAATTCAGACTTTTGTTCATCCCAGGAGAATGCTGAAGGAGCTATGATTTTAATATTCTGTTCATAATAATAGACTTATTCCTACTGGATTCCATGTATTACTGCTATTTCTATAGAGCAAGTTTTTCCCTGAAGTGGGCCTAGACCAACTCTCTTGCCTTAAAAAGGTCCCACTGAGCAGAGCAGGAGCAGGGCTTGATCTCTTCACTTGGCCAGTCTAAGAACATAGTTGTATTGTAAGGCTAAGCTATGGAAATGTACAGATGAGCTGCTCTAAAACTGCTCTGAAAGAAATCTGTGTGGATGATTATGTTGTAGAGGAGACTTACGCAAATAAGTAGAGAATAACCAAAAGCATGCTTTTAATCAATTATTTTAATCATTATCCTCATCTCATAGACAAGGAAGATGACTCAAAGAACATGTCTGACTAAATCAAGACTAGATCTTAAAGTTCTGACTCTCACTCATCTTTGAGAAACCATTAAGAAGTTCAACTGGGAGGAAAGGAGGGAGATAAACGACTGAATTAAAATACCCAGATTAAATAGTTTCCAAAGTTAGCGTGAATCTCTGTATTGAAGTTTGAAAATTACTGTCTCTGCCATCAAAAGCAGTTGTTTCAAATACTGTCAGAAAGAGACACAGTTGTATATAAAATGTTCTACTCCGGATATTGTGTGCAGGGAGGAAACAGATTTTCTCACCCCCTTTGATGTTGTTTTGCAGTAAATATTTATTATATTAAGTTTAATTCCATATATTAGAAAATGATGTCCAAAACGTGTGACTTGAGCAACTAAAAGCTGTTGAGCTGTTAAGAGTTTTAGACAGTGTTCAACCAGAAAATACAGAGCTACAACAGGCTGGTAAGATGACAAGGTGAAAAAGAAAGTTCCTCTTTAGTCCTTTTCTACTCTATAACAACGGACCCTTACTCCTCATTATCCCTTTTATGGTTACTAGTTAATGCCTCAAAATGTTATTTACTGCTTGCATGGGCCACCAGGAAATTATTTCTCATACCTGATGGGGGAGAGGAATCTTGGAGGATTAGTTGCTATCAGACTCTTGTTCATAAGACAGCACAATTACATGCCAAGCACTGCACTGTGAGTCAGCCACTGGAGTTATAACTTCTGCTCTGCTTGAAGGGCACAGTTTCAGGCAAGAGCAGAAATACAATGACATGGATTAGATGGGAAGTATTACTTTACATAATATAAAATTTCAGGCTTGTTATGCAATCAAGGACACTGAATCAAACTCCAAATCAGACTGTTTTTCAGAACTGTCGGGCACTGCCTTGTATGTGTGAAATAATAAAAGAATAATTCCTCTCCTCCAGCCCTGGAACATCCTTACACCAGGAGGACAACAAAAGTCAAGTCAAATGTTGGAGGGAAACTACAGGGACTTGATGGGAATAGGTTTATAATCAGGACATATGTCTTCCTCCAAGGCAGGCAAAGGGTCTAAGAGAATTAAAATACCTTAAATTGTGGCTAAAAAAGTGGAGATGATTGATTCTGTAAAGACACTTTTTGTCCTGATTTGGAATAGACCGTTCTATTTCAGTAACAGAACCTCCATGTGACTGATTGTTCTAAAAGTAAAGGGACAAATTTGAAATGAACTTAGAACCAGAAAATTCACAAGTGATACCTGCTGCATTCTTGTGAACTACTATGTGAATTTCATCCAGTATTGGTTTTTCAAGAGTGTATGAGATTTGTGAATGCAGTTTGTTTTCAAATAGTTCTGTTTATTTCAATATAAACCCAGCTGTTCATTTTTTATCCTTCATCTGTGTAAACTGCAGGGAATTGTTTATTTCTTCAGTTTGGTGTTCAGTGTTAATGTTGTTGAACATTAAAGAAATGGTGGAAACCATGCACCAATCTGTGCTGCAGTTTTGTGATGACAGCTGGATGAGGATACAGGATTTGAACTCAACTCCATTATATATCCATTGGTATCTATATATCCTTTTCTCACATGGGAAAGATATTCTTATTACCTGCCTGGCATAATGAAATTACTCACTTTTATGCTAAGAACATAATAATAATAATAATAATAATGATAATGTTGTATCCTTCAGGGACTATGACACAAACAAAATCAATTACATGTATGCTCAGTATGTCAAGAACACGATGGAGCCACTCAACATCCCAGATGTCTGCAAAGACAGAAGATTTCCATGGACAGTAAGTAAAATAAGCTTAGGTTTGAAATTCCAAAATGGAAATGGTTTTTCTGTTTACCTTTCAAACCTTTTTGCTTTCCCTTTATTATTTCTGTCAAGTTAATGGCCCCAGTTAAAATGGTGCAAACACACAGCGAGTGTTGGGAGACTCTCAGAAGTTCCTTCCCTTTTATCCTTTCCTTTCCCTTCTGGTTCTGGCAAATATTAAAGTTATAGATGCCAGTTCTTTGCTGGAGTGGGGATGGATCAACTTCATTTTTCTTTGGGAGCTTTTGCTTCACACTTGCTCAAGTGTGAGCTGGTGGTGTGGTGGATGACTGAGCACAGGGATACTGGAGGGCAGAATGTCACTTGGCAAGGCTCATGTTCCAGTCAGGTTGCCTTCATAGTCATCAGCAGCAAAAAGCACGCTTTTCATTATGTATTTTCCTGTATTTTCAATGCAGAAACTAGAAAGTTTTCTCCTCTTACTATTACGTTTAAGCGTGTTGGCGAGAAGTAATGAGAGGGAGAGGAGCTGCTAAGGTCAGCAAATGGCTTTTTACCAAAATTTGTTCTGAGATACACAGAAAAGAACAGTGCTCAGTGTGATTGTTCCAGTAAGAGGAAAGAAGGGGCAGGCTCAAGGTGGGGAGCTGTGTTATTTCTCTTTTTTTCCTGTGCAAGGTTTCTTGGATGTTCTGGAATGGGTTTCTGTGAAGGACTGAGCAAGACAGGAATTGAGTTCTCAGACTAACCCTGTCTTAACTGCAGGACTGGAAGTACAAACAGAATCTGATGCATATACTGTATAGGTTAATAAAGAAGGAGGTGATGATTTTGAAGACATTTAAAAATAAAATGAATACCATGAGAATAATCCAAACAAGTGTTTGTCTGAAACAGGCTGTTCAGTAGGGCTAGAGTTACTTTGATTTTTTTTTTTTTTCCTGGAATACACTTTATACGTGTAAAAAAAAAAAAAACCTCATAAAAAGAAAGTAATAGTGCTTTTGGAAGGAATTCTGGATAGTGTTTTCTAGCAACATAGTGACTGCACCTGCACCACTGCATAGGAGCAGTCTCAAGGGAGAGCTGTAGGATAAATGCTTTGAAAGCTGATGCACCCTGACATGAGGGAAATCCCAGGTGTTGCCTGTGCCCTAGAAACCTTGGCTTGCCTCTTTCTTTGGAGGACATTCAACAGCAGGCTTACTCACCTCATGAAAATCCTGCCAAGATACTCTCTACAGTCCTTGCACAGCAACACAGCACAGAGCAACAATATCAACAAAAAAAAGATAACCTTTTGATCAGAAATATTAGTGTGTGCCCGTTTTTTTGGTGTCACATACAATTAGAGATCGGACCAAATGTACTTCTCAACAACTGTCACGTTACTCCTGGAGCAGTCAGAGCAGAGCCATGGCCTTTTCTCTCCAGGTATTTGAAAAGGAGGCATTATCTTTTTGTTCTATCCTTCCACTCCCCGAATTAATTGAGTCTCCTTCTGCTGGAGCACGAGACATGCAGCAAAGCCTTGGGTAGAGTGCAGAATGCTACCTAGCTGTAGTGGTTTTCCTGCCTATTGTTTGTGTGCAAACTCACTGATCACGTGGTTGCTTTTTGAAGGAGGATGTAAGCCAAGAGCAGTTGTGGAGCCCAGCTCTGCAGCTTTTTCACTTCAGCCACCTGAACAATAGCCTTTAAAATTGTAACTGTATTTTTGTTTGTTTAACAGAATGACAGTGCAGAAAATGTAAGTCAGAACATAAAGAGTTTGCTGTGTACACCAATAAAAAATGGGAAAAAGAATAAAGTGATAGGTAGGTATCTCTACAAAAGTAATGTTTTACATTTCATAGATAAATTTATGTGCTCCGCAGTAAAATCACAGCAACATGCAACCTCAAGCCAGGAGAGAATATCCTTAATTATCATGTTCTCAACTAATAAGTCTACTGCAACCTTGCATATAAATTGCTCACCTAATAAGCTGCCAAAGAGTAGAATGAGTGTTAGCCTTTGTTCCTAGCATCAGTAAGGTCCCACAAGCCAAGAGAAAATAAAATATACTGATTCTTAGATATGAGAATGAATCCAATTTCATCAGCTTTAAAAAATTTGGCAAGTAAATATTAAGAGTTCCAAGAATGCCTTTTTAATGGTCTTCAAACATTTTCTTTGAGAATGATGGCAAAACTGCATGGCCCAATTTATAGAGTAAATATGAGGTCCCTTTTTTGTGAAGATAGATGTATTTTTTTAACCTCTAAAGCAGAGAAACCTCATCTTTATCTAATGGAGTTCTCTGAAATTTCTTTTGCTATTAGCTTCTTTCATGAATTCTTTTATTATTTTATTTAAATATTCCAACAAACCCTAGAAGACCAAGATAAAGACTGAACTGTGGAGCTTTAATTAGAGATATTCCACCATGCTGTGAGCTATTGATAAAACAGTTGCATCTGATCTTTTTTTTTTCCTATTAAGATTTTCTATTGAAGTTCAAACTGAAAGTTTTAGTCAGGCCACCCATTTTGGTGGGCTTTTGAAATCTGAGTCATTCTTATTTGGAAATGTTCTTTGAAGTCTTTTATGGTTTCACAGTTGCCTAATGTTCAGTTATTTAATAGGACAAGGTCAAGAAGTTGTCTTTGTGACAATACCCAGAAGTTCCTTTACCATATCATACAGCATGTATGACTGTTACTCTAGGTCTGGTTTCTTTTTAAAATTATTTTTAAGATTAGGATACCCCAAACCAGAATTTGGGAAGTGGTATGAGGGTGGGAAAAACTGTCCACATCAAACCCAAGCAAATCTTACTAGCAAGAAAGAGGAAAAGAACTTTATTCTCCTGACTTGCACATTTCTCAGTATGTGGTAAAAGCTTTACAGAATCTTGCTGTGATTTTATAACTATGTCCCAATGAAAGACTTTGGAGTTCCTTTATTTGTAATATATGGAGCTCTCGGTGCTTTGGGGAAGTTTTTGAAAGAGGCTTAAGAGTCTTAAGTAATACACAGTATATTGACTGCAGTTCTCTATTTTTTAAAGAGACATTTATGTGCAAATACTGTGTCTTCTAAGAATTCATTTACTTTTGTGGCATGTTCACTTTTGGGTCAATCTTGTGTCCATTACATCACAGTTGCTATGGAAATAATTATCATGTCATAAACTGTACTAAGCAGAGATCTGAAAGTCAGTTTCATGGGATTTTCCTAAGGAGTTTCCTAAGTCAGTTTCTTTTTTCCCAGGGAAAGTTAATCTTGTTCCTTATTTGAATGAATCCTTATTTGATGGGATTAGATTTTTTTTTTTAATGTGATTCAATGATCTGTTCCATTCCATCTCATTCCATAGAGGTTCAGAATCCTGTTTGCAATATGCAGACACCCCAACCCCTGCCGTAACACTTCAAAGCTACAGCTATAATCATCTTACTCATCTCTTTAGAGGAGACTCCAATACCAAGTTCCCCAAACAGAATATAATTTGGAAACAGGACAGTGTTACATTAAAACTTCTACTTGTGAGGCCAACATGCTCCTCAAACCGCAATTTGCATGTGTGTGCTGCATTCTTTTCCTTAGTTCTCTTATCTGCTGTAATGGGGAAGATGCACACGTGGTCTTTTTTTTTTTCCACAATTTTTAATTTGCAGCTGGGATATCTTTGCACTTGGCCAGGAAAATGCAGCTTTTATGCTCTAAACTGTTAGTTCTCACATTCATGGCAGTGAGAAAACATTTGGACTCCCCTTAGACGGCACTCACCCCCAAAGCAGTTTTGACCAAAGACAGCATATTCTTATCATTCAGCTGCTTTAATTAATATTTTGATTTCTTAGCAGGTAAAATTAAGAGGAGGTGTATGTCTGAATTCGTCCCTGCTCACAGTGGTGTCAGGGATTTAAGATGCAGCAAGGTGTGCCAGAAGTTACCTGCCAGACTTTATCAATGGCATGTGCACAGAAAAAGCCGAAATTCTTAACAGGAAATAAATAAATGTAAATATCAGCAAGTTTGAACCAAACAAGCTGAATTCAGTCAGATGCTTCTCAAGGAGTTCAGTAGTGTTTGGAAGGGGCTGTAATTCAACCACATCCTTATAGAATGTGCTTTAGCTTTGAACCTCAACTTGGGTATTCCCTGTTTAGTTCATTTACTTGAAAAAAATTCCTAGCACTGACTCAAATAAGGAAGCGAAAACTCTGTGTACCACTGTTCTGACTTTCATAAATGTTCTTTTGGCATGGTTGCAAAAATTTAATTAGCCTCCAAAGGACAAATTGTCTTTAGGGATTAAATCAATCTAGAATACTATTAATAATAAAAGTTAGGATGAAAACAACCCTAGAATTTCACAGGATAATCAAGTCTCTAAAGTCCTACATTTTTGGTTTCCAAATCCTAATATATACTTTTGAATCTGCTATGTATATGTAATATTTTAACATTTATTTCATAATACATTGAAATTACTCTTGGGGGAAAAAAAGGAAAATCCTACAGCATTCCTATGTGTCACTTAGGTATGTTTGTGGTTTATACTGTAGGCTAATCTGTCCTAAACTTAACTCCTGATGATACAACAGGTGATATGTTGGTAGTTCTCTGTATTACTTCTTTTCATTTCTGTGTCCTGACATAGGGGTTTGCCAGCTTGTGAATAAGATGGAAGAAAACTCAGGAAAAATCAAGGCTTTCAACAGAAATGATGAGGAATTCCTGGAAGCATTCGTCATCTTTTGTGGCCTGGGGATCCAGAACACACAGATGTACGAAGCTGTAGAAAGAGCCATGGCCAAACAGATGGTGACATTAGAGGTGAGCCCAAAATCTTGGTGGTCCTTAATTAGCCCCAAACAGACCCTAATGTTCCCCAGCCCCTGTCTGTTGTGCACATTAATGCAGCCACTCACGGGGACACTGAACAGAGATGGTTCTCCCTCAGGAGAGCAGCATTTGGGCTGTTGAGCTGCTCAGGAATTTTCTGCTTGTTTCTGGCTCTGCCAGCAGACTCTTTAATTTGGTATTGTGTCCAAACTTCACTCCTGAGATTTAGTGGGGAGCTGGAGGCATCTTTTCCTCTCCACGAGGCTGCATGTTGGCAGCATAGTGGGCGCGTTCTGTCGCGTAGGAAGAAGAAATGGTTTGGCAGATTAAGTGGCTTCCTCTTCTTGTCTGAGGGTTTCTGTGATGGTTTTGGCTCAGTCCTTCAGAGAAACCAGTGTGAGGAGTAACAGCAGCATTATTGTAGGGTTTCAACAATTTCCTCAGACTGCATCAGACCATATAAAGATGAACATCCTCTGGTCCCAGCCTTTGAATTGCTTCCTGTTAAGTTTAACAGCTGAAGAGGGCTTTAGTCTGAGAAGATGAATTGCTCAGAGGTGATAACTTGAAGCTGAAAGTGAAAAATGTGTAGACTTTGGATTTCCTAACACTCATTATGTAAACAAAGTGTTTGCAGAGCTCCTAAAATGGGATTATGTGCCCTGTAGCCTCTAAAAGAAACATTACAGCTCTCAAACAAACCTGTATTAGGTCATGTTAAATAAAAAGCTGGTAAAACGATTGTCAAAATCATTTGCTTATATGGCAAATTAACAATTGTATATCCTACAATAAAACTTTATAGATAATATAGTAAGTTCCAGTCAGATTATAGGTTAGCATATAAAATGGATTCTTCACATAAAAAAACCCAAACTTCATCACATTTTCATGTCATATGTTCTCAATAGCTAAAATATATGAGCTTATTTTTTTAATTTAAAATGCATATAATGTCTTTCAGACTTCTGTGCCAAGATTCAGTTAGGGCAACTTTCTTTTATGTCTGAATAAAGTTCTGGAAGAATTACTATGGCAATAATGTCAGGCTCATAATAAGAGCTGTTTCGTGTATTATTTGTCTTTGAAAGTGGGGCATGAAAACTTTCCAAAGAGAAAATCAGAGTTGTTTGCTCTTTTATAGAAACTATTTATGTTTTCTTGGCCTAATTATCTCTAGAAGATTCTGTGCTGTGGGAGATTTGTAAAAGATGCAGATATCTCCCATATGCACTCAGAAAACCCCTCTAAAACTGGCTTGGGCCGAGCATGGACAGAAGATTTCATCAGCTGAAAAATCAGCTCTAGGAAAAGTACCTTGTTATGACATTGCTCTTTTGTTTGTACTAAGGGCTGCTTTTTTCCTTCCATAGGTTCTCTCATACCATGCTTCTGCTGCTGAGGAGGAAACGAGGGAGCTGCAGGTAACCGTGGTAATTGAATTTTTTACTATTACTTTAGAAATATTCCTTTAATAGAACAACCAAGAGCAGTCCTGTACACAGATGAGATCCCTAAACGTGCAGAAGCACATGTTCCAGAAATAAAAATGACAGTGAAGGTTATACTGATGGGTTCCTGAGCTGAATCACATGAAAGGGAAACATTACAATGCCTACAGAAAGAGATACAAGCTGGCCAGAGCACTTCAAGAACCAGACCTGTACTGACCGATTTTTTTCTCAGGAGTTTGAGACAGTCACAGCTGGTGCAGTGTCAGTATCAAACTCATAATGATTAAGTATTTCAGAAGCAAAATGCTGACAATTCTCTGTTCTGCACCTAAATCTGAATGTTGTACATCTTACAGCTTTGGTACCTTTCAAACACCCCAAGTATAGGTGCACTTTATGGCCTTACTTAGAAATTCTGTATCGAATTTTTTAATGCAATGATTTAAATTTTTTTTTTTATCATTGCTTTTCTGTGCAGCATCCTATTCTGCTCATGCTTAATTCTGTGTTTAGAAGCTGCTGCCCAAGGAATAACTCCGGCTAGGATTTCAAGCGCATTTCAAAGCACAGCATGTGCTTAGTTTCTCCAAGTCTTCAGCAGGTATTCCAGGGACATAGCACCACCCCTGTTGCACGAAAAGAGGAGGATGGAGAGGAAGGAAGGCATAGGGGACAATGAGCTGGGTCGCCTGGGACTGCTCTGGCCAAGCAACATAACAAAGTGTAAGACTAAGGATATTTCTAGAAGGGTGTCACACAGGTTTTTAAACCTCAGTCCTATCACCCTGATGCTCATCAATAAAGAGCCATGACATGACCAAAGTGCAACTCCTCTCTAAAGGTTTCTCTTCAGGGCTTGCATGAAACCTTTGTGGTTCCATCGTTACTGCTCAATGAAACAGAACCACAGCAAACCTAGACCTGGACCTGTGTCCACCTGCATGGCTTAACTGTCCACAGCTTCCTAGCACAGTCCTGGCCTGTGTCAACCACCTCTCTCTAAGGTTGCACTATGAAATGTTCATTTTTTAGTTTAATTTTTTTTTACATTCATATTGTTGTATAAAGACGGCCAAAATAGATTCAAACTGTGCTTCTGGGTATATCTTTTTGCTCTGTTTTGTTTCTAAATAATCTGAAAATAGATGCTTATCAGGCAGTTGAAGTAGAAAATGGCTGTAGAGCTTTTCCAACTGGAACTATTCTATTCATTATCTGCTTTTTCACTTTCACCATCATTTCCAGATATTACAGACCTGTCCTATTGCACAAGTCACTTCCTAAGAGCCTGGATACTGTCTGCAACCTCTGTTTTATCATGCAAAGCAGATAAAACAAAGCAAAACTCTTGGTAGTTGCCACCCAGTGGTTCCAAGTTCTCCATAGCCTTCTTTTTGCTGCCAATGTATTTACAGAAACCATAGCTCAATAGCTTGAAATTAAAATAGCTGATGAACTTTTGTGCTGTAAAACAGGAGGCAGAAGGCTCTGATGGCTTCAGTAAGTGAAAAAGGAAATATCTAATCTGGTTAAACAACACTATAAACTTATATTGAGTGCATGTTTTTATGTCTCAGCTGAAATGAAACTTACTGTTGTGGCTGTGAAAGGCAGGAGATCAAGGAAGGGAAAGATAAATTATGAATGAAGTGAGGCATGAGGTGTTCTTTTGAGCTCCTTGTGTGTCCTTCCAGCCCCTTTCCTTGTGAAATACCAGCCTGCAGTTGCAGTTTTTCAAAATTAAGCTTTGCTGGAGAGTTGTGTTATTTGCCACTGACCATCCAGGCCTTTCATGTGCTCACTGCTGAAATACCACATGAATCCAAACCAAGGGACACAAAATTACTGGCACAAGAAGTGTGTGAGAATGGTGCATTTTTTTTCCTGTGTAACTACTCTTTTTCATTACCTTCCATGATTTCCTGATTCTGACACACAACACCGAGGACAGCAAACTTATATGGAACAGAGGCTGGCAGCCAAAGTTCAGTGAATTTGCATGTTACATGTACTAATATTGTAGACTATGACAAATGCTTCCTTTTCAGTTCCTCGGCCTTCTGGAACACAGCTGCCCACACTGGAGAAATGTTTTCCTCTAGAATTACAAAGAGGAAGATAAACACAAAGGTTTATTTCCTTCACCATTTCAGATTTACCTGATTTTTCTTCACACTCATATAGAGGCGAAACAGCTCTAAAGTAGTAGCACTGAGAACTCCACCTTTTATTTTACTGCAGAAAATTATACTAAACTTTGTTGTATCGCATAAGACTTAGCATTTATTTTGTTAGTATAAGAGTTAATATAAGACTTGGCATAACCTCAGCACCGGTATTTTGAAGGGCAACCACTACCTATACTCTGTATTTTATAACTAGAAACAGTAGAGTTGTAATACATAGGCATGTAATACATGGAGATACTACTGACAATTTAAAAAACAGATTTAAAAACACATAGAAGGGGGGGGCGAATATTGTGTACCTTGTCATTTCAAGTTTCACGTTGAACGTTTATGGTTGTACGCAAATTGCACCAAAACCACTGACCACTGGTTTTAGAGATTACTGATCACAGATGAACTCTAATTTTTCAGGTTTCTAGCCCTGAGAAAGCCCTGCCTCTGGCCGTGTTCTGACTCCCATCGTGCTGAATGTGGATTCTGTTAGCAAATCTGTTTTACTGACGTCTCTTTTCTCACCATTTTTAGAAAAATGTCAACAGTTACAGATTTTGCTGTCTGCACATCCATAAAAACAAGCATATAACTCCACTGCTTTAATTTACCATTCTCCCAACTTCATCAATACTTTTGGTTACAATTTGCCTCAGGTGATTTAGATAACCAGACTGGGCAGGTAATTCTATCCTTGTTCTCTTGATCTATGGAAAAGTGCTTGTTAAATCTAAGGCAATAAGGCAATGTTAAACAAGAGAGGCTGGGGGAAGTCAATGAGAAGCAATCATCAATTTTCAGTATCACGTGAATGTAAAATTTAGTGTCTCATTACTTCTCTGTTGAAAAAGCAGGTATTTGCTCTGCTTTCTCTGTCCTAGTGCTAAGTTGTGTTCTGTCACTCTTCTCCAGGCTGCTGTAGTGCCATCTGCACAAACTCTCAACCTGACTGACTTCTACTTCAGCGATTTTGAGCTGTCAGACTTTGAAACAACGCTGTGCACAATTCGAATGTTCACAGACCTCAACCTGGTGCAAAATTTCCAAATGAAACATGAGGTATGGTTGTGCCAGATACTGTCCCACAGAAAGAGCCAGCTTAATTATTAGGATTCAGAGTAGTGAAATGATGCCACAGTAAATATAATTGGACATCTGTATTAAATTACCAAACTAGGAAGGTATATAAAGTATTGGGGTCTGTCCTCAGTTTGGTTCCACTGAAGGATTAATAATGTTACAGTCTATGATTAATGCACTGAAAAACAATACTGAGGAGGGAGAGGATAACAACTTGTCAGGAAGTGAAAAACTCTTACAAAGAGGACAATAACATGGTTCACTATGTCCATATGAGGTAGTACCTATCTTAGCCTTTCCCTACAAAGGAACAGATTAGAGGTTAGGGGAAAGTTTATAGTTATGGAGATAGTAAAGACTGAAACAGATGATAACTTAGGTGGGCTCTGGGAATTTCCCTGAAGAATTTTACCAATACATCTGCCAGAGGTGATCAAGACCAGTAAAACAGAAAATCTCTTCAGTCTCTTCCATTCGATGCAGACAAGATCTATTTGTAGAAACCTTCATTTCTAAATACTTTATTTTTGCTTTATTTCTTTTTCAACAAAACCATCAAAATTCATATCAAAATGCAAGATTAATTTTTATGGCTTCATAGGCAAGCAGATTAGTTAAAGAAAACATGTATTTATTTTCCAGATCAGCAGTTTATAGACCAATTTAGATTAGTAGTGTTCAAGGGCCAAAAGAAGTGTTGTATTACCTAGTCTGATCTCTTGAATATCCCAGTACTTGGCTTCACCCCTGTTGTAAGGTCAACAACCTTAAGGATTATGTCCCAACATCAAATTACTATCTGACCTTCATACCTGTCACTTCGTTACAAAAAAAAGGTAGGAAAAAAGTATATGTGTATATATATAAATAATTATAGCCCAGAATATCTAATACTGATGAATAAAATATCCAGGACATGCTTTCTTCCAGCACAAAAAAGAAACTACCCAGCAATGCAGTAATCTTTCTATCACACTTACTTGCTTTCCAAAGTCCAATTCTGCTTGGGTTTGACAAGCTGATAGGAGGGAAAAGCTGCCTGTTCATTTTCAAAACAGCTTTTAAGAGGATTCAATAACTAACTAATTAAACTTTCTCTATCGAATATGTCATTATAAAAAAGGATTCTTTTCTCCCAGGTATCTCACCATAGTTTCTGAATTAACAGCAGTGCTTCTGACATGAACATTTAGCCATTAGCAATAAAACCCCAAACCCACAAATATTACGTACTCAGTGAGAAGCTGCACTAGTGCTTGTAAGCCTGTTCTTATCTATGTTCACAGTTACAAGCGTGTTATATTTGAACTTAAAATTGAGTTAAATGCAACTTTTTTTCAGTAAGAGATTTTCCAAGTGGGATTTAGGAAGTTGGAATGTATTAGAAATATGTTCTTCTTATGAAAACAAATCTATGTGATGCTGTTTCTTAAAGGTGCTTTGCAGATGGATTTTAAGTGTGAAGAAAAACTACCGGAAGAATGTTGCTTATCACAATTGGAGACATGCCTTTAACACAGCACAGTGCATGTTTGCTGCTCTGAAATCTGGGAAAATTCAGGTACATTTTGCTGTTCCTCTATTCAGACAAATTCTCTAATGATGCACAGCTCTAAGTTTCATGTCAGAAAGATGTTCACCATTCCATGGTATTGCCAGTGGAATCTTCTGCTGAAGACTTCTGGCTATGAGGGCTTGGTTTGTGAAACTGCTGCCATCTTGTTTTGTACCCAGTTTCAGTTAAATCCTCTGGAAATGGTTATCTGGATGTTCCCAAAGGAAATATCGCAAATAAGGCATGTACGTGATTACATCCTCTTTTAAAGCTAATGCTTATGCTACAAGCAAGTCAAAAAGGTGGAGAAGAAAAGCCTGACCCATTTTCAGGATGTTTCCTTAAAGTTTTCAACAGGGATTTTTTAAGTTCAAATACAGAGCTGAGTACAGCTTTAGATAAACAACAGAACATAAAAATACAGAAATAAATATTTAAATGTTCATTCTAATGGTTTTGAACAATTTTTCAACCTTAAAAAGACACCTAATAATTTAAAAAACAACCTAATCATTCTGATTAGGGCTAGATGATCCTCTAAATAAGTAAGATATTGATGCTAGAGTCTTCCAAAATATGTTTTTAGATTTTATTTTTATATTATTGTAGGATACAATGTTTCAAATGTGTTTGTTCAGTTTGATTACAGACAGTTGTTCTTAGTTGGTTTATACTACTTTAGAGTAAGCACTTCTGAAAGCATAAATAAATCCCCTTTGTAGGCCAAAACCCAATACCAATGAGGAAGAAACACCAAAGAGGTGTTTCTTTCCTCTACAGACTTTGTCCCACTGACAAGAATGACAAAAGGTGCTGAAAGAGACCGAAGCAAGGACATCCATCTTCCCTCTCTGCTGGGATGGACATGGTAGTCTTGCTCGGTGTGCGGTCGAGCAATCTCTGACGATACTGATAGTTTCCCTGCTATTTTTGGAATCCTGACAGTCTCCACTGCAATTTCCATAAACTGTTTATTCTGAAATACACTGGATTCACTCCCTGCTGATTCTCATGTCCTAGATTCTGCAGTCTGAACAGCATTGAACATAACTCAATTTTTTTGTAGTTTGAGGGCAAAGGCAAGCATTGGGAGACACATCTTCCTAGGAGAAACATAAAATCAATCATTTCCAAACTGAGTTCTCTTTTGACTGTACCAAGAACAGGTCTCATTATTTAGAGAGCAGATGTAAAACACATTGTACAAAATAAATCCCCAACTCACATCTGGCTTTACTCTTTGCATACAGAGCAAACTGACTGACTTAGAAACACTGGCTTTGCTGATAGCAACTCTGAGCCACGATCTGGATCACAGGGGAGTGAACAACTCTTACATACAAAGGTAAGTGGGTCTGAGAGAAGTCAAATAAAAACGAGTGAACAAAAGCTAGCACAGAGCTAAATTAGGTACAACCTGATCACTTTGATGATGTGGGGCTGTGCAAAGAAGAGGTTTCTACAAAGCAGCAAGTGTAAGAACAGACAGAACCATTGAGGAGTCCAAAGCAAAGATGGCAGCCTCAGCTGCTGGCTAACTACAGTGGCAGATGAAGTGAACTCTCCGCTGTGCAGGGACATTCTGCTGCTCCCATTCCCAAAGTCCCATCCCCCATTTCCCATAAAGTGACAGCAAAAGGCTGCGGCTTCCAAGGGACAGTGTCTAGGAAATGCACAGCTTTTCAGATCCCTCCCTGCCTAAGCCAGCTGTTCCCTGTCTCATCCAGGCCAACAAAGCACTGAGAGCTGCAGCCCTCTGATACAGAGGTGTCTCCCCACCATTCTGAACTCAGATTGTTTTACTCATGGTTTAGCCATGTTTTTCCAGAATTCTAAGTTGTTTAGAATAAGTTACATGGTTAAAATCACATTTAAAATGTATGGCTCTTTTGCACGGATTTTGGGTTATCTGTACTCTTTAACTTTGATCCAATTTGGAATTACAGAAAAACTCTTAGGATACAAAAAGAAAAAGTATATTTAAAATATTGAAAAAATATTTTTACTAAACAAAATGTTTTGGTTTGAAGCTATCAAAATGAAATATCTGAACAAGTCTAAAATTTTCCCCATATTTTAATTTTTAGCTAAAGATACTACCTTTTTTAGAATTTATTAGTAGTTTCAAATCCGCCCAATCCAGTGAATTTGGTATCACTTCAAATAACAATATATGACTGTTCAGTTGATTTCAAGCATGGCTTAATCTGATTCCTGTGATATGGCAATGTGTCCTGGTCTGACCAAAGAAGGGGAAAAGATACCCAGAAATGTGTGCTTGTATCTGTTTCTGGCAGAGTTGGAGACTCTTGGTTTTGAAGTGACCTGTGGAAGAAGTGGTCTGCTGTTCTCACTATGCGTAAAGTAAGATGATAGGGAAGGGAAAGCTGGTTTGAGGCAGAGAATACTGAAAGGCAGAAAATCAGTAATCCGAAGCAGAACTCCTGCATTTCAGATGTGTATCTTGGGAGTAACACCGACTGATGTGTAAAGGAAAAACCCAAACTCCACAAAATTGAAAGAGTAACCTTTTTCTAGTTTGGTAATAGAGGATTCCAGCAGTAACTGTAGCCTTGCAGTGATTGGAACTAGTTAGCTATTTTTTGCTTTATTTATTTAAAAATAAATTTCCTGGAAGACATCTGGAGATGCGTCATCTCCTCTCAAAAATGTCCTGGGAAAGTGTCATAGACAGCAAAATCTAACATTCACACATGCTGTAACGCTGAGATGGTGACAGCTTAATACTTCTTCTTTCAATAGAAAGTTCCATGAATTTTTTTTTAAAATCTAAATATGAAAATTTTTATTTCTAGGAACAGATCCCTTGTGTTTCTTTCTTTGAAGCAGGGAGTGTGGATACTTAGTATATGATTCTTGTCTTAAGCAGCAGGGTTTCAAAAATTGAAATGGTCCTGGCAGTAGAAGTTACAGAAAGGGAACTGCTTGAAGGTCTTTTGGTAGATATGCAGAGAGGTTTATTTTCTTTTTCCTCCAATCCCACATGTAAAGCAGGAAGCACAGAAAGCTGCAGAGCCAAACTCCTGTGCTCAGAAAGCCATGGTGTCCTTTAGGCTGGCGTGGCGGTTTGACAAAAGTGCCACTACAGAAGTAGGACCTGAGTTTATTTCCAGCCCCAGCCAGGGTCTGTGGGTACTGAGCAAGCTCTAGTTGGGAGCAGTACTTGGGAAGATAACCTAAGAGAATTCTCACGTATTTCTCTCTCCAGCCAGGATGAACTCTAGGAGACACGATATGCATCCTACTTAATTCAATGGGAATTTCACCCAGCATGTGTTGGCACTGTTCTACAGTTTGTTTCCTTGCAGAAATGCATGAGGACATTTGCTCCATGCCCCTTTTGTGGTGGTCTCAGAGGAGGTGCTGGGCAGTCAGCCCATATTCCTCACAGGCTTGCATCCTTTAATCTCCCTTTCCGTGTTTTTGTTTGTCTTTCCATCTTTCTCTCCACATTTTTGTGCCTCTTAAATCCCTAGAGTCTCCTCTTATGACTTTTATTTGAATCTCTGTGCACTCACTCACACCGGGACCCAATCCTGCAGCCCGTAAGACATGTGAATGGTTTTTAACCATACAGAAAATCTCATGGAATTATATGCTAAAAAAGAAATTCTTACATGACTAAACATTTGTAGGTCAGATTATAATTAGAGTAATAGGTCCAGGATCATCAGCAAAACAGACTTCCAAAAGAATCCTGATTTAGTTGAAGAGATGATAGAAGCAATGTGGGATCAGGGGTTGAAAATCAAGACAGAGCAGCAAAAACCAAGAACTGTATTATTCAACAAGGAACAGGGAGAATTGGAAATCCTCAAGAGAGGAGGAGTTTCTGTACTTTATCTAAAGCTACTCAAACAGCAAATTCTATTTTCTAGACTAAGATACTTTCAAGTTCTGCACTAAGGTATTTCTAAGTTCTGCACCTGCACAATTGGTTCCTGCTTTTTTTCACTGTCTGTAATACAACCAATGTCTCTGTTGGCCTTTAAGCAGTTTCCCTTTTGGATTTTACCCTGGGCAAAGGCTAGTAGTTTGATCATGCAGTAGTTTGATCATGAAGATAGTGGTGATGAAACACCAGTACAGTTACTCACACTTGGAAATTACTTGATCAACATTTTGGGCCCAGCACCATATTGCACTGAGGTCAGCAGGAATTTTTCCATTGGCATCAGTGGGTTTCCTATTAGGTTTGTATTGTTACTTACAAGCTCAGCAGCTGAGATGACTAAATATTCCAGGCAGGTCTTTAAGAAACCAAAACTGTCTCCTAAACTCTGCTTGTGAATGAACTCTTCTTGTTACCTTCGCATTTTATACAACAACTTTCACTCCTTATTAAACCTTTTATTACATTCTCACTCCTTGACTCTACAGGTAACAGAAGGCAGAAAACCAGAGCTGTCAGTGCTCTGACAAAGGAACAGCATTATCTTTTTATCCATATTCTTACAAAGAGGATGTTAAAAGGGAAGTTATTTCTGGATCACTAATATGTTTGTTTAATTTGGTTTCTCCATCTTTTTACTCCACAGAAGTGAACACCCACTGGCCCAGCTGTATTGCCACTCAATCATGGAGCATCATCATTTTGATCAATGCCTTATGATCCTGAATAGTCCAGTGAGTGCCACATTGCTGTGTATGCTGAAGGAAACTATTTTACTTTCTATTTTTAGCTTCTGGATAGAATCCCACCCTTACACGTTCTTAAGTGCTCTTTATTCCTTTTTGGGTAAAGAAAGCAAATGCAGCAACATGGAAATCACAGTTCTGTTGCTGAGTGCCACCAAAGCTTTCCAAGTGCTGCCTGGTAAGGGAAGCCTTGCTCACATCCTTTGGAGTACCTGCTTCCTTGGACCAAAGGACACAAGGGGCTTTGCTGCCATTTTCATGACCTCTTACGAACCACCAAACAAACCCAAGTCCTTCCTCTCATTTAAAAAAACATTCCAGCCTACACATACACAAAGCAGCCCTGATGAGACCAAACCAAACACTGCTCATGTTGACATTCAAAAGTGAAGCCAAACCTAAGTTCAGTAAATATGCAAACAAAACTACATTCTTTTTGTTTGATGCTATTATAATTGGATGCTATGATTCTGAAGACCAGTTATTCAGCATGCACAATCCTTTCAAAGGACTGCTCCTTCTGTGCCACAGGTTGTGGTACTTCTGGCACCCTTTGTATTGTAATGATCCTTTCCTATTCAGATAGGCAAACAAGAAAAAACAATGGAGGAGAATTTCATTTCACCAACTCTGTAGTGCTTTGGTTTAACATGGGGCTGCTCAGCTTATATTTCTATTTAATAGCTTGTTATTTATGCTGCTTAACAAAAGAAAAATATTTTCATTTACTAGAAGTGTATGGGCAGGTATGGGAATCTCTTGTAATTCCTCTGCCTCAGGGAGAGGAAGGAAGAGGAAGGAGCAGCTGTGATACAGCCAGTGACAAATTTCCTTTTAATGAATGAAATGGACTTGAAGGCTTTGATGTTGCTCTGCTTGCAGTTTCATTTTGTAGTAGTCACTGATGGTGTTGCTGCTGTGCAGCTTTCTGCCATTACTCAAGAAGACTGGAATTTTTATTTTTAAACTAGGGAATCTGCGAAAGGAAGCAGGGTAAAAGAATGGCCTCAGATATCAGCAAGCAACTCATAATGATTTGGTAACTTAGAGACACTTTAGCAAACTGGTGTGCTGTTGCCCATTTTACTGATAGTGCTGCTTTTGGCTTGTTTTTTTGTCAAGGGAAATCAGATTCTCAGCAACCTTTCCATCGAAGAATACAAGGCTACACTGAAAATGATAAAACAAGCCATTCTTGCCACAGACCTGGCACTATACATAAAGTAAGTTAGAGGAAAGTTGGGCTGGATAATCACTGCTGGATATTAGGATCATGTCAGCATGCAGCAACATCTTTTGTTTTAACTTCTTTTAAAGGAGGAGAGGAGAATTTTTTGAACTTCTAAGGAAGAAGCAGTTCAATTGGGAAGACCCCTCACAAAAGGAGCTATTTTTGTAAGTAAAAGCAGAATAATCAAGAAGTCAGTTAATACTACTGGATATCCAATTTCCCATGCCATGTTTCTGTGAGCTGCATTAAACCCAGCAGGTCTGTGTGCTCTGGGCCTGTACAAGCTGGCACTGTCACACAGGTCACTGAACTCCCTGGTTATGAACTACTGAGTGTGCAACCTGTATAAGAAACTTTGTCAAGTAGCATGTGGAGTTACATTTATAACTTTGCTTTAATTTCACTTGTTTTTCTGACTTGGATGTTCCTTGAAATTCTATATTCCATTTAACTAATCCCTTGACTTGGTGGCTACATGCATTTCACACAGAGTAGTTTATACATTTCTTTCTGTCTGTTCTGCAGAGCCATGCTGATGACTGCTTGTGACTTATCAGCCATAACCAAACCATGGCCAGTTCAGCAACGGGTATGAGCTTAATTTTTAAGATTTCCTAAATGCAAACTGCATAAAAGTTCATTTCCTCCACCCAGTTCTTATTGCAAAGGCAGGAACGCAGAGCTGGAGTCTCACAATGGGGGGTGCCCAGTTTGATATATCCCAAGGAGAGATAGGAACCAGTCTTGTTGTAGGTAGCAAGCAAACTTTGAGAGCTCTCAATGAGTAAAATCTCTTCCAGATTGCTGAGCTCGTGGCTACTGAGTTCTTTGATCAAGGAGATAAAGAGCGGAAGGAACTCAACATAGAACCCACGGTAAGTGGCAATCACCTCTTACAAAAGGACTTTTGGAAACAGCACTTAAAAATCCCACAATTTCTCCCACTGACCACAATACAGGACCAGCTCCTTCCCTGTCTTCCTAGTAGTCAGTTTTCTTCTGAGGTTACAAGACACCAAGAGTGTGTCATTTTCTCTGAACCAGAAGAACAGACAGTATGATTTCCTTTAAATCAGTCTTACTAAATTGTCCAGGAAATGCATTCCTAAATTGCAGCTACATTCCTATTTGCAGCTATCCAACCCCAGTAAGTTTGCCTGTTTGGTTATTTGGGCTCTGTCAATCCAAAGCCAATCTCCTGAGGGAAGTCATGCAGTCCAATTCCCTCCATTGTAACACCTGTAATGATATCCTGCTGTGCTGAGCTTGCTGTGCTGTTTAAGGTGCTGCTTTTTAATTCCAGATTCTCTCTTTGGTTTTGGTTGGGTTTTTTATTTAATGCATTTAAAGACAGAACTTGTTTACTTCTTATCTGCAGGATCTAATGAACAGAGAGAAGAAAAACAAAATTCCCAGCATGCAGGTTGGATTCATAGATGCTGTTTGTTTGCAGCTGTATGAGGTATGGTGCCTAAGGAAGAACAGCAAATATCTAAAACCAGAGCTGGTAGACACAGATTTAAAGTGAGAATAAAAATCAACCAGCCCCTTACTTAAAAAAATATTTTTATAATTTATTACACATCATTCATTATTCTGTTGAAGAAATTATTATTTTAGTATTTATAATTAATGGTACATTTCTCTGATTAAGGTATTTTGTTATTATTTTTTAAAACCTCATGGTGATTGCTGTGCTCTGTGTAATTGGTGTCACATCCCAGGATTATATTCTGGATTATCAGGGAAAATTACAAAACTAATGCTTTGACCTCTAGGAAAAGAATGGTATCCAGGTAGTGCATTGACAAAAAAGTGTTGTTTAAAAGTTTTAAAGAATCCAGAATTCTTCATACAAAAAGTGATATGTTACCTATAGGAAAGTTACCCAATTTTAACACTTCCTATCCCATTTTTTATTTTCTTTCATCACATACTAAAGCATTGCATGAGAGAATTCACTGAAATGCTTTTTTGTCCTGGCCACAAACTGTATGAGAAGCTACTTGGTCTTTCACAACATAATGATTTCTGATTTTTTTTTTAAACCAGTACAACATTAGAGTGAAACTCTGTTTATTTGAACTGTAGAAAGTATTATACAGGAACTGAGGTGAGAAAAAGAAAGGAGAGAAATAGATAACCTAACTCTTAAGAATCTTCCAGTGTGAGGAACAGGATGACTACTCGAATTTTTCCCTCTTACTCAATAGATTTGTCTAAAAAGACTGCACATTCACCAGTTGAAAGGAAACAGGGATAGAGAAAGGCAGCTATGAGCTGCTGTTCCTGAAAATCAAGTGGTTTTGTGATGTAGAAGCTGTCAGGAAAATAAGGCAGCCTTTGCTGGGAAGCCTCAGGAAACTGTCTCTGGTATGAGGTAGGCCACTGAAAGAAGACTGAGTACAGACTGGACAAACAAAACTCTTTACAGAACACTTGAGCAGGCTTGAATGCCCACAGTTCTAGAGCCTGAACATCTTATCCTTTTTACAGTTAGGGAAGAGTTTTACCTTTCCATTTATGAAAAGACCAGAAAAAATGGAATTATTTACTGTGAACTATGCACTGCTGCTTACATCAACAGTTCCCAAGTGATCCTAGCCCAAATTGTACACAGCTCTTGTGTTAGGTAACCAGTGCATTTCATGATCTACAAGTCTTCCCCGAAGTGCAGAAATCAGGAAAAAAATACAAGAGATGTTTCATTCTCCATTTTTAATTAAAAATTGAATGCAATCTGTTTTCCATGTTCTCAATTTATTTTAGGCCCTAACACACGTGTCAGAGGCCTGCTCACCTTTGCTGGATGGCTGCAGAAAAAACAGGCAGAAATGGCAAGCCCTAGCTGAGCAGCAAGAGAAGAACCTGATTAATGGGGAAAGCAATCAAGGCAAACGGAACTGAGATGCTGATTTAACCACCACGAGCTTAAGTTCACGTAGGAGACACAGTAATAGGGGAGTACTGCATTTTTGCTAAACACTGTATGAATTTGGCTTATGTTTTGCCACTGCTGTATTATTTTTTCCACATTTCAAGATTTAGCATGACGATATAGATGCTGAGATGATCAGAAGATAGCATGTTGCTTTTATTACATCTGACTGAGATGGAAAAAGACCTGCAGGGGTGGTTTTTGCAACCCTACCCCAGGAGAAAGTACTGGTGCAGGACTGACTGTGCCTGAGAGCCTGTTGCTTTACAGATGTACATAGTTGTTTAGTGATCATGTTGTGGCCAGTATCTGAAAGACTACTGCATTTTGCACCTTTCCCTCTTCCCACCTTGCTGTGTTGTGTTATAAAAGTATTGAGCAGTCTTGCCTGTTCTCTTCCCAGAGGTTCTGAGGAAAGACTGGGACTCACTCTGGGGAGCCTATTCCAGCATAAACTATTGGTAACCTCTTTCACGAAGCAGAACTGGGCTCTGAGGTGAAAAGCCCCAAAATCTGTGCACCCAGTAGGGTTTGGGTTTTTTACATATTTGATGGATGTCTCAGCAAATATCTTATTCCACCTGAAGAAATTTCCAAGACCCTTGTGAATTACTAGGCAATAGGGGTCTTAGGAGTTTTGTGGTAGAGGTGTCATAATTATCGACGACCAATGGAAACTGCTTGAAGACTGAAGAAATGTCCCAACGTAACTGACAGGCTGCCTTGGAAAGCTGCAAGAAGCACACAGAGAAATGGAAGCAAAATAGGATTGGTTTTGTATGCTGGGTTTAACTTCATTTGCAAGTTGATTTTAACATAATCTAACCAACAGACTGAGTTCCTGGCAGAAGAGAATGACTGCAAGAGCAAGAAGTGAAGCTGAATCAGAATGATGCAGGAATGGCACACTCCTGGTGACCATCAGTGACTGATTCTTCAGGCCAGTGTTACTATGGAATGGCTATGACCACTTAGAAGAAAATTTTATGTTAACATCTCTTAAAAGTCATATTTAGCATTAGTTTAAAATGATTAATCATAGTGTCTTGAAGAAATAGGAAAAAAGTAATACCAAAAGCAAAAATAGCCAAGAGTGCTACAGGGATTTGCCATTTGTATGTGAGGCATTAATGTTCTGAAAAGTAAGAAATCAATTAACTTGCACTAGTAAAAAAAAATTAGTGTATTATTTAAATGAAGATTATTAATAAAAATGGTTTGAATGGGGAACCAATTAAAGAAAATAGACACATTAGACAAATCTCAAAAGAGGAAAACAAGGAGAGTACTATTCTTGAGGTAGATAGGACGAGGAGATGAATGTCAGTAGTCTGAAATGCAGTACATGTAACTTTGGCTGCACAGAGATACACCAAATGTTCCAGTTTTTTAATCTGTAGTAATGATTTTTTAGTTAAAATCAGCAGTCATATTTGGCAAAAGTAGCACATTTGGCATTGCACTTTGAAGTGTGGAAATTCGGTTCTATCACAATAATCCAGCAAATTTGAGTTGGAAACTGCAATAAATTCTTCTTTCCAGAAGATTGCCAACCCCAACTCGTAAGAGCTGGTCAGAAAGACAGGGAAAATTCCCCCTTTTTATCAATTTCTTCTTTTAGATAAACTATACCAAAAGCTTAGAAAAGATGAAGCAAATGTTTAAAAATGGTTGACAATACTGAGTTATAGAGTTGATATTTTTTTAAATGTAGAGTAAGGTATTCTGACAGTCAGCAGCATTTCTGCCAACCTAAACTATTTGTCACTGATTAAGTGACCCTCAAACTTCTCTAGCGAACACCAATAATAAATTATTGCAGCTGAATTTGAAAACATTTTTCTACAGAAGTATTTCTCCTTATTCTGTCCCCTCAAATTAAAAAAAAATAAAGATTTCAGCACTCATTAAGAATTCCAGGACTACTATTATGCAGTGCTCCATATCTGTATTTCTATACATACACAGTATGCAGATGACAGCAGCCTGCCCACCCCAACACAAGCCCCTAAAAAAGGTTTCAAGTACTTTCTGATAAATAGAAAACTTTGCTTCAAGATTTGCATACCTTGTATAGTCTTTTCCTTGAGTGCTTGAGATACTGAAATATAATTATTATGCTGACAAAATACATATTTAATATAAATAGGAATAAAATATATGTATATAAAGGTGTATTCTTGCTATTATGGTTGAGACTAGTAATTCATGGTGATAGCACAGCAGATAATTATGATGATATCACAGTGTAGTGATGTAACTTTGACTTTAATATTCCAGTATTTCTTTGCTATACTGTGTGTTCAGCAAAGCTTTATTATGACTAAATTTATAAATGCTACAAAGGAGTGCTGGATTCATACCTTTGACTTGAAAAAAAGGGCATGATGTTACATTTTTTTAAAGGTTCACTTAAAAGGAACAGTTATACAGTATGTGCATATATTTAATTACATATCTGTACACATTTATCCCACAGAATCGCTTCCACTAGAAATGTTGGAACATACACATAAATACAGTTCCTAGTAAATAAACATTTAAATATCATAACACACCTGTATCTGTATATATTTCTACAAAACCAAAGTCTTTAAACTACTGGTTTAAGAACCTTAAAAGCATAGAGTGCTGTATTTCATGAAATTCAAAGCCTTTACATAGTGTTTTACTCTGCCTGAGGGCAAAATCAGAGTGTGCTGCTTCTGTGTCATGGCTTTGTGTCAACCATTTGCAGAAACTGCTCCTTGCTTTCATGAAGTAGATAGGGGGGGGGGAAAAAAAAAAAAACCCAAATACAGCCTGGCCACAGGCAGGTTCCCTGCTTGAAGTTCATTGTGTTCAGAATCCAACATTTCCAGAGCCAGCTGGTGGATCACAGCCACACAGCTGTCATTAATTCCATCATGAGCTGTGTATCTCATTATTTCAGTCAGCTCTGAAGCACATTCTCCCCAACTTATATTGGCTAGCTGAAACTGCCACTGTGGCTTACACAAGAAACCAGCTGAAATGCAGTTTATCACAGCCTTAAGTCCATTGAAACCATTGCCACATTTGAGATTTAAGTCTCTGGGTACAAGAATTTGTCCCACTAATTCTTAATACTCCTCTCAATGAAGACAACTATGTTTAGTATCCTACATGATGCCAGATACGAAACGTCTTTTCTTTCAAACTCACTCCCCAGCACAGTTTAATGCTTCAAGTAGACTTTTATTTCTCTGTTTCTTCTGCAAAAATTGCTTGTATTAACATAAACTAAATTACTGATTAACCCAACCTCTTCTTATTCCAAATAACAGTGAGGCTCTTGATCTGCAGGTACCCTTTCTTTTCCAATACATTAGCCACACATGCAATATTAGCTGTAGAAGGCTTAAGTTTTCTATTATCTCACACAATTAAAGAAAGGGGGGAAATAATGTAATGCTGATTGTGGAGATGGTGTTAATTTTTAATTAGAAGCAGTTTATGGTTAAGAGAAGATTACTCATATCTCCACAGAGCACATGTACAAGTGAGCTACTGATAAAAGGAAACAATTAATTTCACTGATGATCAACTGATTTCTCCTTAGAAGAGAGAACTAAAGCCTGATTCTATGCATCACCCCATGACATGCATCTTTTGAATTTCAACCCAATGCATTTTACCTGGCAGTGGCATGAACTGACAAATTCAGCACCCTTATCTAATTCATACATAAGGTTTGTCAAAATTACCAGCTAACTGATTTTCCAACTCGTTGTACAGAAACATAATGAAGAGTCAGATCTAGGCTCTTAAAATTAGAGGCGTGATCCAGCTGTTGTCCCTTCCAGTTATGCATAAGAAGATAGCAGAGATTTTTATGGAAAAAAATTGCCTCACTCATAATTAATATGTTTTTAAAGGTTTTATAAAGACTTCATATTTCAAGCAAATTTATACAGTAGTATTAGTTCAGGGTCTTGCCTCTGTGATGCTGTAGTTTTTTCCTTCATGTCAAATCACATGCAGTTTACATTCCACAAGGTTTCAGCTTTATTTCCCAGTTCCCTACATAAGCTTGAATAATAGAATGAGTTTGGCCAGAGTATGGTAAATAATTAAGGTTAGGTTTTTTGGTTTGGGCTTTGACAGGAAGAAACAACATCCCAGAATCTGGCCTGGTAATTAGTGACACTTGCTAAATGCAGTCAGTTGTGACAGCAGAATATTTTATCTTGGTCATTGCGAGGCAAATGGAAATTGCACGGGGAAATTTCTTTTCCACATAAGGTTTGTTTCCATAGAGAAACTCGTATCTAAGTACCACTGTGTGTAAATGTGTATTTATGTGACAATGCTCTGTGATAGCTGGTTCCCACTAACTTCCACAGCACAAGCTTGGCGTGCCAGGGCCTCACACACACTCAGATCCCACCTGAAGTCAACTATAAGATTCCCATTTACCTCAGTGGGAGCTGGGTTGAGCTGTATAGAAAGTGAAAGAATGGGTCAAATCCACCTTTTTTACCTGTAAACAGGGACCAAACCCTTATGCTTGGTGACAGCTGCCTCACCTGCTCTTTGCTGTGTTCAGCTATTCCCACTGATGCCCAAGGTACCTTAGAGATGTAACTGAAGTTAGAATTTGAGTCCTCTTTGTAGTCACATGGCAGACACCTGCATGTGTCTATTCAAGAATGTAGTTTGAAATGCGCTGTAAATAGTTTTAACAGAGGTTCCTATTGTAGTTTAATAAAAATCTTAACCACAGTCACTAGTCACTGAGTTTGTCCATTTGTCTTCTTCTATCTTTTAAAAATATCTGAACAAATATATAGTTTCTGGGCACAGTATTTTTGTACTAGGATAAGGGGTTTCTCTGTATATTATGTTTTGCCTTTAAGCAGTATTAAAGTCTTCTGAATGTTATGTGTTCTCTCTTGCTTCTCTCCTATGACTTCTTAGAATAAAGCTAGTTACATTACTTAGGAGAATCATTAGCCCTCCTTATTGTACAGCTGCTAGAGAACAGAGCTTATTTTCTGTGGTCAGACTGCTGCTTATCACTTATTTGCTCATTCTTCTCTTTGTACTGTTTTCATGCTTTTTAAAATAAAAAGGATGATGTCAAATTTTACTGTTTGTTAATTAATATTATTGAGGTGGAATTTTCAATGCCTATCTCAAATCAGTGCTTCTGTAAATTTCTATTTCATAGTAACTTCTCTAGGTCCTAGAAATCCTGAAGAGAAAAATGTCTCTGTTAAGACACTTCTGAGTATTACTGAGATCAGTCCTTGTTTAAAAACAGCAAAAAATAATTCAGTGCTGACCACTAGAGAGCACTGGAGCTGCACCTCCTGAGAGCTGTCAGAAACCAGTTTATTTCTGACAGAAAGCAGAACCAGCAAATACAAGAGTTACACAGATGTATCCTCGTCCTCTGCCCTCATACATCAATTCCCAGGCTACCATGCAAGAGAGATAGAAATAATCAGCCCACTGACTTCAACCAAAACCGTGGAAAAAAATTTTTTTGACAACTAAAGTCTCATCATGCATAAACTGCTGATCCTAGGAGTAATTCTGGACCAGTGGGCTTCTTGGCAATTTCTGTTCTTTGCCTATTAGGTCCTGCACAGCAACACTTCTGGCTTGCCTTTTTTTAGCTCCAGGCAAAACCAAAAGGTATGTACATCCCTGACAAACAGCAGGCTCATTCAACAAGTTATGAAGGGCCAGATTTAGCTCAGCACAAAACACAAGCACTGTTTGCTCAAACCAGCTGCAATTCATGAGTGCAACTGCACAACTGCCTGGGCACATCTACAAACATCAGGTCATCCTTTGCTGCTGGGGCTATAACCTTTCCAGCCCCCTCCCCAACCCGCTCCTGCTCCTGCTCTGTCTTCCTGGCCTGCTGAAAGTCTGAATTCCCTGCTGTGTTTTCAGCAGGGGCGCTGGGATACAAATAGATGTAACAATTTCTTGCCCAGCCCTGGAAAGAACACGACCTTGAGCAAAGGCATTTTTAGTGAAGAGGTGAATGAACACGACACAAGGTCTTTCTCTCTCTTCTTGTACAGCTCTGATGCCTCATTAACAAATGGAGAAGACAAAAGCTCTTTCCTCCAGCCACATTTTTAGTAACCGTGGTGACAGCCTGTGCATTTCACATCCCCATGGAATCTCACCCTTTAAGATTTTTAGGATAAAACTCATATTGATGAATTTGCTGCAGTAGTAGGCTTTAAGGACAGATGTATGGAATCTGACAATCATTTGGATTTTCAACCCTTCAGAGAACAGCAGCATTTCTTAGCACATCCAGAATTTTACAGCCATTTCAGCTGGAAAATACCACAAGTTCACAATGGTTGCTAAATGGCTGAAAAACCTGCAGTTCACACAGGTTTCTCTTGTTTAACACCATCAAATTCCAGGAGTGAAATCCATGGTTAAACCATACCATTAGTTTACACGTGATACATTTGCATATAAGCATTCAGAACCCTTTTATTGTAGTAGTTAATGAAGTCACTGGCAATTCATTTTATGATATATGGAGCTTCTTAATGAAAGGAAAGTTCATTTTACAGATAAGTAGAGGGGTTTATTTGATCAGGGTCACAAGAAAGTCCATTTCTGAGCTGGAAAGAGAACCAGAACCTGGGTGTCCGTTCTGCTTCTATGTGAGACACGAAGAAAAGAATTTTTATCTGAAACCATTTTTTCCTTTTGCATATATAAATATTTAAATATCTGAGCCATATGGGATGCTCTTTTTGCACTGTGCTGCACTCACAAGGACTCTTAAGATCACTCTCTTACAGATGAAGATTGAAGTCACTAATTCAGATAATCATAATAACTTTTGGTAGAGTTTGGAGCTATATGATAAAACCAAGTTTACAGTAATTAAAAAGTTCTGTTGAAATGAGCTAAAAGTGCAGTTCAGATTGTGGAGAAACTGAAATGACTGATGCAGACTTTCAATACGGTACATGGTTAGTTCACTGGACTATAACTTGATCCCACCCTAGGATCACATTTCATATTCTAAACAAAAAGAAACTGAGGAACACAGGAATATTCAGATATAAATTTAAATACCCCAGATAAGCCTGACACAAACCCCATGGGGCTACTGGCATATCAGTCTCTGTGTGGCAAGTGCCAAATAGCACTAAAACTCAGAGATTCTTATAACCTTTTCTGGAAAAGCACACTTATTTTTATTGGCAGTTGTTCACTGTCACCCTTTTTCAATTGAAACGAGGCCAGGCTCTTTTACTCTAGGTAATCCTAGGATCCACTTTAGCATACATGTGGTAAGTGATAAAGTAAATACCAGGGTTGTTGCCGTTTTAATCCTAAATTTTGCTTCCAGATTTTTTCAACCTGGATCTTATTAACTCATGCACTTCAGTTCTGTCCAATAAAACACTCTCAAAAATGCACCACTTTACAGATCAGAGTCATTACACAGGAATTAAAAAGCAGTGTATAAAAAGCAGACATTTAAGAGCAGGTTTTAACACACACAGCCCACTGCTAACTACTCACACAAATAAATCTATACTCACTGGAAATTTCTAGGTAACTCTCAAATGGTGAATTCACTTGCTGAACAGACTTCACATTAGCTGCATCCAGGAGATTCTCCTTGAACCAAAACAAAACCAGAAATTCAGCAAACAGGCAGCTGGAGTGGGACAACATCTAGCTCAAGTAGGATCTAATGCTCCTGCAGTGCAAGACCCCTCTGCAATATGTGCTTTAAAATTATTTATCCAAGAGATGATATTAAGTTGGGCTCCATCAAGCTCCTGGTTGCTAGGCCACCCATTGTTATGTTTAAGTTGGCTTTACTGGTGTAGAATTGTCTGTTTACCACATAGATATAAAACTGGGTATTGGGGTTCGGAATGCTTAGTGAAACTTCCCAGTACGGGATCCATCTTTGCAACCCATCCCAAGGCACAATGAAGAATCATTCAGGAGAAAACACTCATAAATACTGCACAATCAGTCTGCATAGTTTTATCATGGATTAATCTCTTCTTCTATGGTATTACATAAACCAATATTTTCATGAGTATATTATGTTTATGCTGGCACCAAGCCTTAATGATTCCAAGAGTTCTACTGTCCTAGCTAATTTTAGTCGGAACAACTTGAACACAATGAACAGGAGAGATGAACACAACCCACTGCAAAGGCCTTTTGTCACCCTGATCTTTGGAACCTCATTGTCAATTGCCATCACAATACAGCTTGCTATGATGATCATAGATAGGCAGGATGGGGTTGGCATGACCATATAAGTTAATAATTTATTCCCATCCACCTTATCTAAAGATCAAACTTCAAAGTTAGTAAGTTTGTCCATTTTCAGTGTTCTGAAGCTGGCACGTGGAAGAAAGCCACAAAGCCAAGAACAGGCCCTTGGCTTTCAAAACTGTCATAAACCAGCAATACTAGAAAACATGATTTCAATGTACCATCGAAGAAAAAGTTGTAGGTCTGAAAACCACACAAGGAAGAGGGAGACAGAAGAAGGAAAAAGGTTGTGAAATATTCCAACTAAAAATAAGCATCTATAAAAACAATTTTAATTATCATTTTAGAGGGAAAACCAGTTATTACAGGAAGACAAAAGAACTCTAAATGAAGTGTAATAATATTGTAATATATGTAAATAATATTGTATGATTCTAGTACATTGAAAAACCAAAATAATATTTTGTCATATTGAGCAACTCACATCATTTTAGTCCTCAATTTTCTACTAAATACAGCAGAAGCTGCACTACAACCACTGCCAGAAAGAACCTTTCTGCAAAGGCTGTAAAGAGAGTTACCAGCTTTGTTATGTAACATTGGCTTGGATGGTCCATAGCTTGACACTGGATATTTTTGTTTACATATATATATACTACACAGAGAGCATAGGACTGACAGTGATAAATACAAAGGTCAAGATACACATCAGTGCAATAAAAACAGATAATCTGACTCCTAGAATAAAGTTTGCCCTTTTCTGAGCTGGCTGAAGGGTGAGATGGGCATACATGATTGGCACAGCACGGGGCATGGGCTAAAACAATTTTTGAGTTATTCAGGTGATCAAAAGCTGCATGAAATTGTGGAAAAAAACTGCATGTGAAAACACATGAAATGTACATTGTAAGGTACTTCCCTTGTCACCAGTAGGAGTAAACAGCCTGAACACATCCAATTTGGCTGATTTCTCTACTGAATGTATTATAATGAAGAAAATCTGTAGAAGCTGCAGACAATATAAACTATATATATTAAAAAGTGATCACATGAATAGAGACTACCATCCCAATTTTCACAGCTCAGTGTCAGACAGCAAGAGGAGAGTTTTCCGAAACAACCTGCAGACATTCAGTAAATCCTCTGCCCCATGCTTGTTAAATTGAACAGAACAGACCCCAGCCAAATGATAACGGACAAAGTAGAGAATTCTGTTTGCTTTGGTGGGTAAATAATATCACCTCCAGTTGTATAAAGACTCTCTCACATGGCTGAAGATGCAACTGAGATAGAAAATGTCCAGAAATGCTGTTAGTTAAATTATTACTTTCACTAGACACCTGATTTTTATTACACATCGTGGACAGAACAAACAGATTAGCAATTTTTATTTGAGATGAGCAATAAAGATACTTCCATTGATCTGGGGGCAATAAGAGAGAGACTCAGCAAGCAGCGTGGTCAGGACTGGGAATTTGATTAAACTGCAGGAAATTTCTCCTTGAGGAGGTCAGTGCATCAGTTGAGCTTTACTCAGCCACATCATCCTGTAAATTGCTCCCAAGATAAGGCAGTGGATAAATCCCCTGTGCACAGACACGGCCCTGCAGAGCAGCCCTTCCTCCGGCACAGCCATGGCGTTCGACGGCACTTGGAAAATTGACAGAAATGAGAACTACGAGAAGTTCATGGAGGCCATGGGTAAGGATCACTTCTCCAATCCTTTCTGCAGGAAAAATGCCACTCCAGATGAATACAAATTCAAACTGTCTGAGAACCAGCCTGTCCTTTCACTCTTGGCTGCTCTGCCCCTGTATTTATTTTCAAAATATTCTGAAGATGCTGAGAAATGTTCTGATTTTAATTACTCTGTGTTTATCTTAAGCATCGTAACTAATTCCCAATTTATTTCAGTGGAAAAAAGACTCTCTTAAGTCTACATTTGAGGAAAAGGCTCAGACAACTTGAATGGATAAACTTTGAACAGAATTTTATAGCTGGAATATTATTTTGACAACATTAAACCAGTTTAAAAATTACACAAGGAGGAAATCATCATTCTTCAATTTCAGAGAAACACTTGATTCAAGTAATTCCAGCATCCTGACACTTGAAGTTTGTACAGACTGTGCATTACATGGATATAAACCTAACCACTCCAGCTAGACAGTGATTTGTATTAAATGTGTACCAGTGAATATGGCCTCAATGAAATTAGAAGGACAAAAATTTGGGTCAGAATGCTGGAATAAACTCACTTGGCCACATAGAATTCACTAAAAAGGGACAGATATGATGCTCTAGAGGTTTGGGGTTTTTTTCTGATTTCTGTTAACTGCTTTTCCTAGGCATTGGCATGATGAAAAGAAAGCTGGGAGCCCATGATAACCTGAAGCTCACCATCCAACAAGATGGGAACAAATTTCTCGTCAAGGAAGCCAGCAACTTCCGAAACATAGACATTGAATTCACTCTGGGAGTCAACTTTGAGTACAGCCTGGCTGATGGCACTGAGCTTTCTGTAAGAGTCCTTCCTCATAATTCAGTATTTATGATGTGATAATGGCTTTATGAAGTGCAGTTTTAAGATTAATAATTTGTCTTCCTAGTTTTTAATTTGAATTTTACTTTTGAATTACTTTAAATTTTACTGAACATGACTGTTGAGGAATGCTTGTAGCTTACACACCAAATCACAAGGGAGTCTTTACTGTTAATGGTTCAACAGTGCTCTATGGGTCTCAGGGCTCCAGACCAAGCCCAAAAAGCAGAGCAAATAGCAATTTTCAAAAGATGAAATCCAGGTGATTTGCAATTTTAACTTCTTCTGATACTCAAGTCCACCACCTAGAGTGCAGAGTGGGTATTTGTAAGAAATTATATTTCCTCTGTTGATACAATCAATTCAAATAAGGGATATTGATGAGTATAATACACCTCACTTGGCTATTATGTATTTAAATAAGCCAATGATTTTATTACATTTTCATTTTTACAGCCTTTCTTAAAAGCATTATTACACTGTTTTAATCTTTTTTCACTTTTAAGCATTCTACAGCCTTTAAATCAATCAGTGTCATAACTGTTGCAAAATATTTGGGTTTTTTCCCATCATAGGGTGCTTGGACCCTGGAAGGAAATAAACTTGTGGGCACATTTACCAGGAAAGACAACGGAAAAGTACTTAAAGCATACAGAGAAATCATGGGTGATGAACTCGTTCAGGTGAGTTAAGAAGTCATTTATGTACAAGTTTGCAATAGTGTGAACACAAGAAGTTTTAAGAGCTGTTCTAAAAGTAGGAAATATTTTCTTCAAGCCAAATAACCTCCTCAAGTCGCCTATCAAAATTTAAAACTCTCTGAACCACATAGGAGAAATGAAACTTTGCAATTCCAGCCACTGATTTTCCTTCCTAATTTCTTAACAGACCTACGTATACGAAGGAGTTGAGTCCAAGAGATTCTTCAAAAGGGGCTAAGCTCATCACACAGAACTGCACCAGAATGAAGAAACAATAAAAAACCGTTTTCTACACATCCTCTGCGTTGGTTTTTGTTTCCCCTTCCATCACCTCACAGCAGCTCCCTAGCCCTGCTGAAAACATGGGCTGGTTCTTTATTGTTACCATTTTGCCTTGAATATACAAACTCCAATTACCAAACGCTAAAAAATCTTTTGTATCAAGTCCTACCGAAGTGTCATAATACAAAAGGCTGCAGAGAATATTTTGCATAAGCAGAACTTCAATATTTTTTTGCACAAGCTCTCAAATGGAAACTTGGTTTCCTTACAAAGGTATTTATACTGAGAAACAGTTTCTCTGTATATTTAATATTGCACAAAAGGATGGGAAAAATCTAAAATAAGCAAGATAATACAGATGGGGACAAGGCTTAAAAGGAAAGTACTTTCATTGTTTCACCCCAAATCTTTAATATATTTCATCTAACACACATGCTTAACCAATACTCGCTATGTAAAGACAAATCCATCCTTATTTCTACTGACAGAACTTGTTAAGGAAAACTGCTACACCCAAGTGCTTGTTAAAGAGAAGTAAAGGTCTGTTCAGAACACTTGCTTGCATTCTGCAGCAGGCACTGCCTTATCCCTTAAAATGAAGCTAAAGAGGAGCAATAGCTACCAAGACAAAGGTTTTGCTCCACATACTTCTGGATTTCTGGTGATTCTTGTGGACACGATGAAAATAATAGCCCTGATTTCAATCTGGAGTGAACTGGAAGGACTGGGGGTGGCACATCCCAGCTGTGAGTGTGGCATCAGGTTGTGCTGCTTCATTTATTTTTATTTACTTATGCAGCTGTGTGTTGTGTAAATAAAGTGAACAGAATACACTACCTACATGAACTTTTCCATGTTTTTTCAGTGCACAACCTCCAACTAACCTTCAAGGAGAGCAGTGTATTTTAAAACAATTTCAATTTTCCTAAACTTCTTCACAACAGGTTTCCCAAAAGGTCTCGTAGTTTTACTCAGGGTATCATCTCCTCTCCAAGAAAGCGCATCGGGACGAACTCGTGAATGTTTATTTCCACACAAGCCCCAGCACAGGTGGCCGGACAAGACCAACACGGTCTGACAGGAGAGACCACCTGCTCTTCCCCAATGGCCACATCTCACCTGGCAGGGAGCAGCAGCGCCCAGGAAGGAACGTCAGCCACCAGCCCAGGGGGAGCCACCACAAGCACCGCTTCTCCCAGCGACAGAGGGACAAGCAGGAATCTTCTCCATGTCCAGCGTCTATACCGCAAGATCCCTCTCCACAAGGCGGTGCCTGAGGCGGGAGTGAGGGGGCTTTTCTGAGGCGGGGCCGGCCGAGGCAGTACCTGAGGCGGGAATGGCAGGGTTTTCCTGAGGCGGGAGGGGCGGAGCGGTGCCTGAGGCGAGAGTTGGGGGGATTTGGCTGAGGCGGGAATGGCGGAGGTTTCCCGAGGGCAGGAATGCGGGGGGGCTTTCCTGAGGCGGGATGACGAGGCTGTGCCTGAGGCGGGAATAGATGGCTTTCCTGAGGCGGGGCTGGCCGGGGTGGTGCCTGAGGCGGGAAGGGCGGGGCTTTCCTGAGGCGGGGCTGGCCGGG
>VZTJ01002878.1:178371-212874 GCA_013397795.1 Orthonyx spaldingii | reverse complement strand
CGTGGTCGGGGTACGTGCGCTCGGCTTCGATTGGCGCCGCACCCGGAAGAGGCGCTGGCGCCTGCGCGGTGAGGCCGCCGCGCGACTGACACCGGCCGCCCGCGGAGATGGAGGCGGCGGCGCGGCGGCGGCAGCGGGAGCGGCCGGAGCGGGAGCAGGAGGATGGCGGGCGGGGGCTGTCGCGATCCCTGTCGGGACAGTCCTACTGGCTGGACCTGTGGCTCTTCATCCTCTTCGACCTGGCGCTTTTCCTGCTTATCTACCTGCTGCCCTGAGGGCGCGGCCCAGGTGAGCGGCGGCGTGAGGGGGCGGCCGGGAGGGAGGAAGGGAGGGAAGGCTCCGCTCCAGGAGCGGGCCCTGGGAGCAGCCTTGGCGCTCCCACAGCCCCGCCTCAGAAGGTCTCGGAAGCACAAATGCCTCGCAGGAAATGGGCAAGTGATTCCAACTCAGCCCCAGGTTTCTTTATTAGTTTGCGGGATTTATTATCCGCTCCTTACATGTCAGCATCTTCCGGAGGGCTGTGCAGCACTACGAACATAACCAGAACTTTTGTGTTCCCTCAGGGCTGCTCTCACCACGGATGCACCCTATGAGCACAGGCGGTGGAAGAGGAGGAACATTCGTGCAGGATAAACAACGGGGAACACGACTCCGCTCGAGTCTCAACGGAGGAGGCACATTTTTATACACTGTATCCTGCTAGATCTCTGTGTGGCGCAAGTGTTACAGTTCAGGTTTTGCCTGTATCCTGTTGGTGTGTCCTAAACTGTGCCTTAAAGGTCACGTAAGACAGACTGACTGTGTGTTTGTGATTAGTGTCTGACGGTTTGTTGTGCAGAAAGGGAAGCATGCACTGTTTGAATAAAATCCACTGAAAGAACACCCCCCAGAGTGGATGAGAATAAAATCCAGCTCTTGTGCACACTGAAGATATAACATCGTCTGTTCCCTCAACAGATGAAGCTTAGCCAGCTGTTTTATTTCCAAAAAGTTCATCCTGATGGCTTGATGCTGGTTGGTTTTCTATTATACCTTTCCCTCTTTTTTCTTTTTTTTTACCTGCAGCACTTACTGCACCCTCTCGGGCTTGGTATTTCTACCTATAAATATATACATTATAAACATGCCAGTGTCTAACCCAGCAGCAGTGTCCTGTCCTCGCTTACTGACTGAGATAAATCAGGTTCTGATTTCCTTGCTGGAAACTGTGATGGAGGAGCTTACAAGAGCAGCTTTGAGTCACTGGCAGATGACACAAAAAGTTCCCTCCTCCTCACTGTCAGTGGATGGCTGTAAGTAGACAGTGATAGGTAATTAAAAGGTTTCAACATCAATTTGCTCTTTCTCACTAGAGGGAGACTTTAAAACCTGTGAAAGCAAGGAGTGTCTTGCAGTCTTTGGAGAACGAAACAGAAGCTGATGAAATGAATGATGAAATGAAAATAGGCCAGGATCACATTAAATAGGATTTGGGATGCAGAAATAGACAAATGCTCTTTCCTTTTATTTTTCTTTGATTGTTAAGACAAGTTTGCTATTGAGAGTGTTGTATGTATCAGACCTATGCTGTAAGAACAGAGATGCCTTGCCCTGCTGGCATTTCTGTTCTTGGCTGCTGGTACCTGTGAGATCAGGGGGTTCAGAGATCTTGACTCAAGGGGCACAGGAGCCCTGAACTGTGATTGTGAGAATGCAAACACAAGAATGGGGGTTGCTGTTTTTCAAATGAAGCTAAATTAAGAGACATGTTCACTAGGTTCACTACCTTTTTTTTCCCTCCCCTCTGCCATGATATCACAAGTGAAATCCCCAGGGAAGAACCTATCAGGACAGAACTGTAATGTTGCTCTGTTTCTCTTTTGATAAGTAAGACAGGTGATATGTAAAGGCTATTAAGGCTTAGAAAATTGAATTTCAAGCTCTCTTCCCCTAATTTAGTTTTCTCCTTCAGCCAGGTCTGACATTAAAGGTTTTGCTTATCTCAGAAGACTTAAGAGCTAACAAAGTGCAGGCTCCTGCTGCACTGGGCTCAAGCTATTCCATAGGCACATGGAGCTCCTAAGTGCACAGATCCAGGTAAATTTTGTTTATCCCTAGTAAAGATAGTAAGGCAGCTCATGTATCTGTCAATCACTTGCCCCCAAGTCTGGTGTAAAAATTGCTTTATGCATTTTGTAGCTATTTAGAAAGTTTTATCTATTTAACAGCTTTATAAACAAATACTTCAGAAGATGAACTTTACTGTTCAAGAAAGGTAACCAAACCACCATCTCCACAAAACCTTTCTACCATCACTAGCAGCATTACCTGTCACTTTAAAAATGTAGTTCTGAAAGCCAACTTTTTTTTTGTATAAATTTGGAACACAAAAAGAACAGATGACACCGATTTTAGATTTTTATCTTGATATTTTGAACAAGCAGAACTTTGCAAGAAAATAATTCTAAAGACTGAAAAATATATTAATTACATGACTTGTTAATATCTTTACTGTTACAAAAATTGTCTAGGCTCTTATACAAATCTATAGCTGGAGGGGGACATTTTTAAAAAAATAAATAGGCACCCTAGGTAAGTTAAAACGAGTTATCACATATTAGTTAGCAAATATTACATACATACATACATGGAGTGCAGAGTCAAATAGAAAAACAAAGGTGCCTTGATTAGCTGTCTATTTGATCATTAAATACCTGGTAAACATGGGTCACAGAGGAAGCTGTGTGGTGAGATTGTTCCAAGCTACGTGAGGAGACTGAAGTACACCTAAGTTACTGCAGCTACTTGAGAGAGGAGTTTACCAGTTGTGCTTACTGGGAGCAGAGTTCATTGGTATCAGTAAGAGGCATTCATATTGCTATGCATGTTTAAAAATAAGTGTTCTAACATCATTCACAGTTGTTGCTGTGCTATCCATACATAAAAATACTGTCATTTCAAATACAAGATTTTTTTTTTTTTTTTTGCAAAACATTTTACAAATTGTACATTATTTACAAATTCCAATAATCTTTGTTTTTACATTGGTATTAGAGGACAGCTGTACTTAACTGGCTATGTATATTATGTAACATGGCTAGATGAACTAGAAAAGTTTAATTTACAGGTTCTAAAATCTCTCTTAAAAATATTACGATAGGAATCACCCAAGTTTTACATTTTTAGTATTCTTCTGCATTGAGCTGAATTCTTACAAAAGGATCATTGTTTAAGTTGCTGTTTACTAGCAGCCAGACAGAAACATGCATAGTATTTTCACTATAAATTCTAGAATTCATCTCTTTTCCCAAGTGCTACAACAAATTTTGATCAAGTAGAAAGAAGGTTAATCTGAGATACCTGGTTTGTTGCATATATATAATGTTCCAGTTCTACTGTAAGGTACATGTCATTTAAAAGAAAAAAACCTGACCCGGCCACAGAATAACCAAAACTACTGTTTAAATATTTACCTTGGATAATTGTGCTAAACAATTGCCATCATTTGGTTGAAGCACTAAAACTCATATACATAAGGTTATAAACATAAAAAAAAAGCCTAACAGTGCAAGTAAGTGTTTATTATGCATATTTAACCTCCTTGCATTAATTTCATAAATAAAAGGCATTGATGTTTAGGTGTAACCAGCAGTTACCCAAGTTAACACTCTAATGTGAATAATGGAAAAATTTAGCCTTTTTGGGTTGTGTCAGGCTTTGCTGACGCTGCCTCAGCACTTACTAGATGGTTCTGTGCACTGATTTAACTAACCAAATAAAAGCCAAATAAATCTTCCTCCTGGTTACTGAGATAAGTCAGGTTAACAAAAGACATGGTAAATTCCAGAGCTGCCAAAACTGGAGGCAGAGTGACAGAGCAGAGGAAGAGGAACCTCTTCTCTCCAGGCCCCCTTAGCCACCAGTCTGAAAGGCTGCACATTCAGCCTGATCTGCTAATGCAGACCATGTCCATGTGTAGGGCTGTTCCAAATGGGAACACATGTTAGTAAAAAAAGCCAAAAAAAAATCAAATATGTGATCCCCATGAACCAAAATGTCAAGCTGAAAAAAAGGGGAGTTGAATAAATAGCAGCATTGACTTTGCATGCAATTGTAGAATAAGTCAGAACTGAACATAAGTAGTAATTACTTCTAAAATGTTACAAAATTAATCTTTCATAGTTGCATGATAACTCTGTATTTAAAATTAGCATCCTATTCTGGTATACTGGTTTGTAACTTATGAAGTTAAATTTAATAAGTTAAAGTATATAGCTTAAAGGGTGAACAAATCTGATAAATGTGTTTTAAAACGTACACTAACAGAGCAGGGGGATTAACAGGACAGTATTACTGCAGTTTACTTCCATTCCCTTTGAAAGTCTCATTTAACACTTGCAAACCAGAATGGTTTTTAAAGAAGTATTATTATTATTAAGGCTTATCAAATAAAAAAATCCTCTGGGTAAACTTGTATTAAAGACACTTGAAGGTTTGTGAAAGCACAGACTCTGAGAGACACCAGTTGAAAAAACCATGTCACCTCTTGCTACCTCTGAGGACAAATACTGCTCTGTAGTGACTACATGTACTGCATGAGTTGTGGTAGCACGTTTATCCCTTTTGTTAGTTTGAAATCATAGTGAGCACAGCCTGAGGAACACTTCTTAACCTGCAGCTCACTAGATCTTCTTACAGAACTAGTAACATCCAGCCCATCCCGCTGCTGCAAGGGACCACGTGGAATACAAACTGTAGGAGACAAGCTGAGTAACAGAGGTAAGCATTAAGGCAACTCGAGTAACAAATCAAAGAACCACAAGTTTAGCACCTCTTCTCCTCTGTCCACCTCCATTTGCATATTCATTGGAACAGCCACAACTCCCATGCAGAGCACAGTCAGCTGGGTACCTGGTTATCACACACACACACACAGATTCGAGGCTGTGCCCCTTTACAGACTCCATGAAATGCCAAAGTCAGATCCAGCTGTGGGTTTCTTGAAGAACCTATCGACTGCAGTGTATTCCTTCTGCATTTGCCTTGTACCTCTGTTCAGGGGCGGGATGCCTGGGCTCAAGGGTGGCAGGGTATGTGGCACTCAGGTCTACTCCGGCTGCTGGAGGATGCTTCTCCTTGTGGAAGCTCCCACTCTCTGTGAAGTACAGCTTGGGCCTCTGGTGGTACTTGAGCCTGTAGGTGTCAGTCATGCAGCTGTCCACGGAGAAGTAAGTGGTGAGGGACACGCTGTCGTTCCCATCCGCATAGCCGGGGCTGGGCCCCGTGTGCCGGGATCCTTTCTTGAGCATGTTCTCAGACATGGTCCAGAACTCATTAACTGATAAGCGAGGTGGGGAATCCGGTTTGTGAACAAACACTTCATTCCCTGGAAAGGGCTCTTTAAGCCTTTGTTCAGCTGGGACCGTGCCTGCTTCTGATGCAGATTTTGAGGGTGCCCCTGTTTGCCTTAGTGGACTATTTTGCAACGCTTCCGTTGATTTCACATCCGCTGCCGAGTGATTCTCTGATCCCGACAAAGTGCTCAGGACGTATTTCTTCGGAGGTAAGGGGGGAGGAATGTTCTGGTACACGGCCTCAGGCACCCACAGGGCATCCGCCCTTCGCAGCGGGTGCCCGGCGTGCTCGCCGGGAGGGGCACAGGGCAGGTTCTGAGGGGCACAGGGCAGCGGCCCCGCCTTGGGCCCCAGCGTTCTTGTGTGATGAGACTGCGGCTGGCCAGGGGGGGGAAGGTCACTGTGGATGGGCTTCCTGCCACAGGCATGGTCTGGGAAGGGGTGGGACGCGCTGTCCGCACAAAACACCGGCACCGACACCTTCTCAAACCTGTCTGCAGGAAGCCACTCGGAAGAGCTGGGCTCGATTGCCTTGCTCCTGCTGTCTGACTTCACAATCTCTTTGAGAACCGGCTGGAGAGCTGACGATGGGAAGAACTTCCTGTTGGTCTCAGGCATTTCAGCTCTAAAATACAAAACCACACAAGATGTAAGTGTCCCTAAAAACACATGAAAAGGCTTGGGTAACAGGGATTTTTTCAAACACAACTTTGGTAAAACTGCTGAAATACTCAAACTGACAAGAGAATTAGGATCTGTTCAACACACAGCCCTTGCAGTACAAATTGTATTAAATTACTCCAGTTTCTTTTATTTGAAATGTAAATGTGCCCCAAGAAGGTAAGATAAATTCCTTCTACATTCAGGACTATGTCAAATACGACCTCTGCTCCCTTCTAAACATCCTTGTGACTCTGATACATCCATTTTTCAAATACTGGATGCTACTTTAAGTCGATAAATTTGTATTTAGATTCTTGATTTTTAGGAGATCCTGAGCACTTAGAGTTCATATTAGAAACAAGAAGATACAGCAGCACCTTCTAAACACAAATTAACTTCCCCCCCCCTTCCAGACAAACTTTTCAAAGCTTTATGGGGTGACTGCACTAACCACAAATTGGTTAATCACTGCATGTTATATATAATTCCAAACCGCAAAATGTTAAATCCCACTGTTTCTGGTAAGATGGTGAAATTGACAGCATCAAAATTAAATACAAAGAGAATTTAAACTCATCAATTATGCTAAATTCACAAGGAATTGCCTGTAAAAAATATTGAATGCCTCAACTCTTCAATGCTTAATATGGATCATTGTAACATAACAAGAGTTCAGTATTTCTTAAACTATTATAGAGGAATATGCCAGTATTGGTTACCTCTTTACTGGAGGACTGGGCACCTGCAAATGTAATTCTGTTGGGAAACCAACATGAGGATGAGGTCTGTAGTTAACTTCGGGACTGATCTGGTCTTTCCTCAAATCTGGGGCTAGAAGAGAAAAATATTTCAAATTAACAGTTATACAGTAATGCCTCTTTGTAATTCCTCAGAGGTTACAGAAACAAACAAAATACAACAGGACAATCTCTTTCAACATTCGACATGAATAAAAATAACCATTTTGAAGATAATCTGTCACAGAAGATCAGATCTTAGAATCTGGAGGAAATTCTCTGGGTTTTCTTGTTACCAGAAAATAGGTAGTTATCACAATTTTGAAGTCCTGTAGACATGTTTTCAAGATCATCTTAATATTTAATCTGACTAAAAGCATATTTTCTGAAGAAGCTTTTCTTAAAAACATGTTTATTCAAACATCCAAAGTAATTTAAATTACAAAATAAGAACTACGTGTGACTTCTAAAAATCAATTGTGTGTTACAATAATGAAATAGAACGAATACTGTAGAGCTTGGGGGTGTTTTAGGTTGTTCTGCTGTTTGTGGGTATTACAGAAATAGATTCTTTGAAACAATTCAAACCCTAGAGCAGACTGTAAGACTCATAGAGATGCTGGGCAGGCAAAGAGCACTGTCACCAGTTCCCCAAACTCACAGCCCTGAGTGCCTGGGCCAGCACTGCTGCACTCCCACTCCAGAAGCTCCTTTTATTCCCAGGTGAAGGATCATTCCCTGAAAATACAAAAGTTCTGAACAAGGCAGCTCCCAGCAAGCAGGAAATCAAGGAAGCATTGAAGTATTTGTGTCAACACCACACAGAATAAAGCACTCTCTTGGCAAGGGACAAGCAGCAGCCTGTTTGTTTAGAGATAGATACTCCAAATCTTCCTAATGCCGTAATTAGCCCCTTAATATCAGTCACCTGCTCTGAAGCCACTCAAAGGAATGACTTGTTATTATCATTATCATTGTTATTTTCATTATTACAATGGCTTGTTTTGTCTGTGTACAGACTAGACTCACAACTGCTACACCTATTTCACTTGTCATTTCCCTAAGTTTAAATATTTAGAGACTTGGAACTTTAGACTCATGAACATATGCGTTAAAACCCCCACAACAGAGCAGAACTAAACTGAAAACTTTGGATGTTGTTGTTTGGTGATACTTATTTTGAGGGTCAGTATCTGCCCTATCTTTAGGTGATGCGAGACTAAAGACTTGAAATCTTTGACCAAGAACACAAGTAGTGGAGGCTAAAGAAGCACATTGCACAGGAGAGAAAGCCCACATGTGGTTTTCCTCAAGTTTTGAGATGAAAAAAATAATAAAAAATGTCGTGATAAACAACACCACAACCTTATAAATAATATTTATGGGAAAATATTCTTACTGAATGAGCCCAAACAATTAACCTGAAAGCTGTGTGCCATGGAGCTGCCTAACAGTGAGATAACCCACACTGACTAATATTTTACCCAGAAACATTTAATTGTGCTGCAGACTGTGATGAGTCTCCCTCCAAGCCCGGCTCCCGGGGCAGTTCCGCAGGCGGCCGCGAGGCGGCAGCAGAGGCCGGCGAGCGGCTCCCATCCAGCCGCACCGGGTGCTTTGTGCCCGCGGAATTCCAGGGAACTTAAAAATAGATGTGTTATTTTCCCTTCTGCTGACAGCACAGCCATGCACGGGTAAAACCAGACGCCGGCTCGATCGGGAATTTTGGCTCTACGTTCTCTGCAAGCCTAAATATGGGACACACAAGCCCTGCCCAGCTGGAGCCCGGCATCCTTATCAATGGGTCGTAAAGAGGTGAGCAATAAATGAAAGGTAATTGCCTTCTGACCTATAAACCAGTCTGCTTTTAAGGTTTACAAACATTAGTTTTCACATCTGGGTAATCAATCTAGATTTTCAAGAGATTAACATCCATTCTACAGCCCACAGGTAGGGCAGACAAGGTCTTGTCTAGTATCTCCCTTTATACACACAGAACATGTGGAAAAAATCTGCCAAGTTCAGTTTCTGTGGGGAAAAAAACCCAAATTAAAATAAATACAAACCCCTACAAAAACCTCCAACAAAAACTCGACTCCACATTAAATCCAACTTCCTCTTTATGGGTTTTAGCTGCATGTTTCCTAGAGGTTTGTTTTTTTTTTTTAATATTTCCTAAGTTGTCAATAAAAAAGCCCAACAACAAACTGTAATACTTTTTGTAACAAATATTGTGGCAAATTCCTCTCTCTTAGCCCAGACATTTTCTGTATTCAGTTGAAATGACAGGCAAACTTATTGGGAGCTTTGGAAATGTTGAACAACAACAATCTCTCAGTTAAGAAAGTGAGCATGTTATAACTTGTCCAAAATGGAATATTATTTCTAAAAAACAGTGACCAAATTTCTTAAAAAATATATATATCCTTATATTCTAGAAACTTTATTTTTGGAGCAACATTCAGTTGCAAAACCTGTCATAGATACCTTTATTCTATCATTTAAAGCCATTCCAGAAAAGCATTTTTTTCTGTTTCATGTTAAGTAAACTAAGTAGCTGCAAGCTTTAATTCTCCACTCATTTCTTTAAACTTGACATTAATGTACAGTGACTGCACCATAAGGGTAAGAACAGCATTTCCTTAAGTGTAGCTGCATGGTTTAAATGATTACTATAAAAGATCAGTTTTCCCAAGCATATGAGCTGTCTTGTTCAGAATTATGGTTGGTTTGTGGCGTTTTCTGAAGTGACACATAAGCAAAGGCAATTTGGATTCTTCCTCACACACTAACCAGATCTTTAGAATTATTCTAGATTTCAGTTTCACTTGTCTCATGCTGTTGGACTGGACAATGGCAAAACCATTAACAACAATGAGAAAACCATCAAAATTAATAATCTTTCTGTAACTTGCAGAACATGAGGTTGGAAATCTTGCCCTCACACTGCTCATGTCTCAAGTCCTTTATACACAAAAAAAAAAAATTGCCTCCTCAGTTCATCAAGTTCAAGCTTCATAAACACAGAGTCATTAATACAAATTATGGATGCTACATCTGCTTACTCAATATTAACATTTTCCTGCCAAAACCTGACCACACAACTTAGGGATTGGCCTCGTGGGACCTCTGCTTCAGTACTACAGTTATCTACTGCTTACTGCCCGTGTAAGGAGCAGCCATTTGCTCTCCCAATCACTGTGTGATCCAGTGTTTCTATCTTTATAATGTTCTGACTATAAGTTTATTTTTTGCAAGTCAGGGACGGATTCCTCAAGTGCTGAACAGTAGCCTCATTCAGCTCCAGTAAAAAACAAGGAGCTGGTAAAGCACAGTTACACAAACGGTGGGTGTAATTACAAGTCCAACATTATTTCCCTAAGAAGTTGTTCACACAAAAAAACTACTCAGACATATTTTTTTGGAGTTGCCATGAGAGCCTAACAAAGATCTCTTATATTCCACTCCTCTCCCAGAAAGGACTGAGCATTTGTTTTTTCAAGTCATATTTTCTGGGAGGCTCTCTGGTATTTACCTACCAATCCATGTCTTGCTCAGAATATTCACAGATGGAAAATAAAGTAATACAACTGATACCTGTAAATGACTACTGTTGTCCTTGCTAAAGGTGTCCTGACAGACTTCTTAGACAACCCAAAAGCTGAGTCTAAACACATCTTGAACCCCACATACATGTGAAATTATCAAATTCTTCAGATTTCTTTTCAGTCTATCAATCACTTCCAGTAAAAGTATTATTTTCCAAAATGGAATTAAATACATGCATTTTTTTTATAAGAAGCTATTTAGGAATTAAGTTACTGAATTAGAATAACTGATCAGGTGGGATCCTATAATAAATTTCTGTATGATAACTCTGAGGATCACCTGGAACCACTACACTTTTTTAAAGAAAATGTAGGATGCTTGTTGAAAGCTTTAAGTATGCTTAAGTACTCTCTCCAGAGACCAGCCCATTGTTTTAACCCACCCATTTTTCATGCCTAAAGAGTATTTTAAATATTTTTCACTGGTTTTTTTTCCCCTTTTCCTATCCAACTGTGCTTGATAAGAGTGGTGGAGTACAGAACTAAAGCAGAATAAATCTCACGCAAAGCAGATCTTTGCATTCTATGCTACCCACTTTTGGTTGGGTTTTTTTGTTTGTTTGTTTGTTTTGGGTTGTCAAAATAAGCCAACACCAAATTATTTGTCTTTCTGCACCAAAAAATAGGACAGAAAAGGTAGAAGTGGTATGGCAACAGCCTCACTTTAAGTCCTAGGAGAAACTATACTATACATTATTTGAAAACAAGTATGATATCTATAAAAATCAAATGTTTCCTGAGGAAGTGGCCTAATATTTATTGCCCCTCTTTGTACAAGCACCCTCCCATTGTTTCAGCAACAGCAGATAATGATTTTGGCTGGCCTCAGGCTGACCTATAATATTTATATGCCAAGGCATTTATCAACTTTATAAAACCCCAGCAGACATATTAGTATGTAAAAGGAAGTAGACTTGCTTATTACAAGTGTTTCTTCCTGATACTGCTTCATATCTAGGAGGAAAACAAATGGTACCACAGTCCACCCAGACATTTAAAAAAAAAAAAAAAAAAGTCTCACTTTGTATCCACCAAGAAAGCTCCTGGAAATGCTTTTGGGGAAACCACAGGGAGTGAACCAAACTACCTTGTCATCTGTGTTAGGGTTTTTTGTGTTTTGGAGGGAAGAGAAATTCTAGTAAATCTACAATAGTTTTTGAAAACTTAATCTTTATACAGGTTCTTACCATGGAAGTTTCTGTTCTGCTGGGGTACTGAATGTAACACACTGTCAGCTTTTTTGGTCGGCAAGTTCTGTTCACTGGAAAGGAAGCACATACGTGATTACAACACTGAAACTGTTGAACAGACACCACTGGTCATCTAATTCCATTTATTTGTAGGTATCAATATCTTAAGTAACTGTAACTTATTAACCAATATTCCATCTTGTGCATTTTCCTGATTTGATAATTTGCTATTCATTAATACTTGGTTTTGACAACAAATATTCTAAACTGTGATTGCCACTTGGTATCTTATTTATAGAGATTTTAATTCATTTTTTTCCCCTCAGATTAGAATAAAACTGGAAGATCACAGCTGCAAACCCAAAAGGAGAGAGAAAAACATTATCAGAGGATTTATTACATCTTGCTGGTTTAGATAAGCAGAAAACATGAATTACTAATCCAAATAGGGAGCTGACAAACACCCTTCCAATTTCTACCTTCTACAAGAGTAAGGCAGGGAAGAAGATATACAGTGGCAAAGTGTTAATGAAAGAAAAATAGTTCTTCAAAGACAGAAAAACAAGAAAAATACTGAAAGAAACAAAGAATGGAGTTTAAAACAAAACACTAACTTTTTCCACGTTCTAAAAGGACTTTCAAGTTACTGATTTGTATTTTTTGGGGTTTATGATACAGAGTCTGAAAGGTTAGCAGGGAACTGGTAGGTATTGCCAGCCAGTTGAAATTACCACTCATACAAAGCACTTCTGGAAGTCCCAGAAGTTGTATTTGGATAAAGTATGTTTCTTTCCTTATCTGACATATGTTTAAACAACAGTGTAAGCAGCTTCTTAATGAACTACACTGCTTGAAATTTATCATTTTCTCTCTCACAAAATGACACATTTGGGTGTTCCATTGCCTCTTGGGCATGCTTAGAAATGAGGCAGTTTAAACTGTCAAAATCACTGTTGGAGGCAATCATCAAACACTGAAAATATAACCATGAGTCAGAGTAGCTTTATACATAATTATGTCATTACCCAATAAAAGCCCATCAGGTTTTTGCATAGTGGGATTTTGTACAGTTTGGTGGGAAGGAAAGAATGGGAGAAAGGGGAGAGAGGTCAAGGCCTTTTCATATCCTGGTATTTGCCATTCTCTTTTCCTGTGAAATAAGTTGCCATGAAAATATACATGTCCGAAAATTTGCTTGGATCTAGCAAATTAGATCTATCAAAGTGACTAGGATTGGGCTCCCAACTGTGCTCTCCCTTTTTATGGATATAAACAAGATTTGAAAGAAGCATGAATGGGTTTTAGAAGGCTCTACATTCCACATACAGTTTGAGATAGATACATATTGATCACCTGGTAATTGATTGACCTGTCTAAAATAAATCTTTGCTGGAAAGTGTAAAATTACTAAAACTGCCTGGGCTTGATGATCTGAAAAGGTCCATTCCAAATTAAATTTTATGTGATGCTTGAAATAGAATGTTATAATCCTTCCACATCCAGTTTTGAGTATTGTCTATCTGAGGTGATCTAGAAAACTGAATTTCTGCACTTGGGTAACAGCACCAAAGATTCACCTACTGCCCTTTCCATCTCCTTGTCAGAGCCTGTCTGTAGCAATGTTCCAGGTATGGTTTATATGGACACTGTATTATTCCCTTTCAGATGGAAACTTACCCACAGTCTAAAAGTCTGGTAAGTAAAGCAGTGTAGCAATTATTACAAATGAACACACCCTGCCCCTCAGCAGGGCTTATGAGCTCTGGCTCAGTGCCCCAGTAGCTGGTTCAGTGCCTCCCAAAGAGAACCAGAGCGAAGGTAAATTGAACACTTAATTGCCCACACCCTTATTTCTAGGTACACTTTAGCTTTCCACATAGCTGACTTCAAGCAAGTTCCAGAGCATGTTTTCCTGGGTGTTTTTGATTTTAAACAACACATAGACATTAGAACAGGCTATTTCTCCATAAATACAAGCTATGCAAGCTCTAAGAGCACTGGCATTACCTGCAGGAAGCACTTTCCTTCACATTCTTGGCATCTGCCGTATTGATTCCTTCAATAATAGGGGAGTCTGGATTTGCAGACCCATTGCTGATATGATCACTGCTTTCATACCCAGACTCTGTCCTCTGAATTTGCCAGTTATCACCATGGATTTTTCTCTCTGTAAATCCTTTGCTTTTTTCAGCATTCCCTTTTCCCTCAGAATCCAGTGAACTTCGACTTCCTGTGTCCTGTTTTGTCTCATCTTCATATATAGTCATTAAACCCTTCTGCATTTGGTTCTCCTTTGGCCAGTGGTTAAAGCTCCGCTCCTTTTCCTGCTTAGCTTTGCTGCTCAGGTTTGCTTTGTGCTTTGGGCTGTGCTGTTTTTTCTCAGTCTCACTGAAAATGCTGTCTACATTCAATGTCTCTCTCATGGGTTTCCATCCTTTACTCCTCCTGCTGCTGACACTTCCTTTGTCCCTGGAGTCTTGACTGGTGTCCGTGTCATAGCCAGTGATGCCATCAGTCCGTGTCCTTGTCACTGGTTTCTCCCCAGCAGGAAAAGGTTCTGTTTTGTTTGATCCTAGCACGTGTGCAGAAAGCTTTGCTTGGTGAGGTGCTTGGCTGTCATGCTTGTAGGGGCCCCTCCCCTGGCTGCTGTAGATCCGCTGATCTGGGCAGTGCCTCAGGCCGTTTCCAACCGGAGGAGACCCTGACTTGGCACTGGAACGCTCTTCCCCAAGCAAGTCTTACAAGAACAAAAAGGGAAAAAAGCTCCATTAAACTTGTCATTAATATCTCATAGAATGATTTGTGTTGGAAAGGACTTGAATCATCATTAAAGTTCCAACTGCCCTGCCACGGACAGGGACACCTTCCACCACACCAGGTTGGCCAAAGCCCCATCCCACCTGACCTGGAACACTTCCAGGGTGGAAGCAGGAATTGAACTGATACTGTTAGAAACTAGCATTTCTTACAGTATCTCTACAAATCCAGCATGTACTTCAGAAGACTGAAAACTGTGAAACTCTCATCTTACAGTGTGTTCTCTTAACAGAAGAAAAAAATCTGCATGAGCAGCATTGATGCTAAAAGTTATTTAATCCATTGATTCTCTGGTTATATTTTTAACATGTACCTCTTGGTCTCCCAGACTCTTTCCTTGGTCCTCTGTCCACATCTTTCCGTAAAGATGTGAAGTTTTTCATGTCAGCAGCTTTCTGGGCACACTCTCTGGATAAGTCCTTCAGCCTGTCCTTTTGATCACTGTATCCTAACTTAGCTGCAAAAAATATTTCTTGTCAAACATCGTTACTCCAAAGTCATTCATCACCAAAACACACAAACATATTAATGGACAGCAAGATTTAGTTTTTACTGTTAGGACTACTTAAACAGATTATTGAATTATTTAACACAGATTAAGAACATGAGAGTTCTTTCCAACCACAAGATGAAGTCCATTAACACACAGGACTACAAATAATGCTGATATCATGGTAGTGCTGGGGAAAAGTGTTACTCGAGTAGCCAGTGATCCACAGAGCCACACCTCAGCCTTAAGTCACTAATGTGCCTTTTAATCAACATGATTGGAAAGCTGATGATGTTTGGGAAATGGAACAAAGCCTCAAGAGCCTCTTTAGTTAAAGAATAACGAGGGTAATAAATATTCTGCATTTACAGTTCTCTGAAAAGTTAACATTCCACGGCAGATATTCAGATATTACTTGAACATTGAATGAATCTTTGAATAACAACTAAGTCAATGATGGAATTCTTCCTTTAGAAAAAGTTCTAGAGGTTACCCACCTGAAATGCTATCAACTGAAATATTTCATAAGACATATCTGGTTTGGTTTCTTGGGGGTGGAAGCGGGGAATACACACCTGCACCTCTACCACCACTTGCTTGAATATGGCTTCTACTGAAAGCTGGATTATCTGGCTGAAGTTTTTTATTACTTCTTGGATTAGTGGACTCTCCAACGCCATTCTCTTTCACATGGTCTGATTTAGCAGCAGAATGCTTTTCAAATCCTGTCAAACAACATATTTACCTTTAGAAATAAAAGCCTTCCCTATTTAAATTTCCAATATCCAAACTTATAAAAAACCAAAGCTTTGTAATTGCGGATTAAAAAGCCAGAAGACAAACAACACCAAAAACCACACTATATTTCAATATACTAGGCAGTAAGGTTGTGTAACATTTTATGTACTGCCATATTTAGAGTGGTAGCCTGCAGTGAAACAGGGTCCTCAATTCTTTCCTCCCTGAAGTACTCTATGTTCTATTGCTACACATGATGTGAAGAGTAACATGTCAAATTCAATTTGCCTTTTATTTAAGCGACTTGGAAGTTATGCTTAGCATTAAATTTAAAAAAGCCAACCCAAGACCCCAGTACAAACTACAGAACCAAAAGACTGGATTTGTACATACTGAGGCCTGTTGTATGTGAATCTGAGAGAAAAAAAGGTTTCCTGAAGCTCCTTCTGATTTTCCCCAAAGTTCTGAACTGTGCTCTGTGTGTGTGTATATATAAACATATACAAACACACATGCTCCAAATCTCAATATGTGCATGAACCTTAAATAAAGTTGCTTTTTATATAATTTTTAAAAGGTATTTTAAATGTTTCAATACACACATAAGAACATCTGCATATACAAGTACTCTACAATTTTCTTCTGAAATTAATGAAGTTGAGAGTGGTTACAGTCTACAACAGAAAATATTTTTTTTCTGTTACCCATTAGTCTCAATTTGTATCCCCTTATTAACAGATCTAATATTGAGTATACACACTAATCTCTTTTCTTTTGAGACCCTTTAGATAATGATTGATAAAAGTATTTCAGAACAAACCAGCCAATCCATTATTACCTCCTCCTTTATAAACCCCATTTCAGAAATACAGCTGATACTGTTATTAAAAAAAAAAAGATACATCTCATTACCCAAGTCTTCTCCATTTCCTCCTGCTGCCTTGCATTGAGACCAGTGAATAATGTGCTTTGGTGCATCTTCTGGAGACACAGCTGTGCCATCTGGGTTAGCATAAAATAGCAGCAACGGCTGGAAGTGACACCGAATGCACCTGGACACGACATCTTTCCATTTTGTTCCAATCTAAGAGAAAAAAAAAACCAGCAAAACAAAACCCCAGAACTTGATCAATGGTGTTGAACCCAAATATGGAAAGAAGAATTTAATAAGCAACAGGTACCAAATGCCTAATTCCAGAGGTACATATAGATTCAACATGTTAGCACTGTGGTTTACATAGATTGCAACAAAAAGATAGAACTAATATTCTATGGGCTAACAATCAGATCATCATCCCTATGGATACAGCTGCCAGTACCTTCTTTTTCATTAAAGGAAGTACAAATTCAACAATAGACAAGTGCATCAACATTCTGAAACATCCAGCATTTGCAAGGCACAGCCATAAAGCAGTGAAGGCAATTCATTTGTGAAAACTGATTTACAGAACTGAACACTGGTTAAAATAAAAAGGTTGGTATGGCTTTCTTCAACATTGGTGTCAAAGGAAGGCTCTCCAGAAAAGACAAGATCCCAAAATTTGGTAGGAGTAAAGCCAATATTTACCTCTTTTACATTAGCATCATCAAACAGCACCCATTTGCAGCTCTTGGTGTGAAAGGCAAAGGCACAGTAATGTCGACTCGTGTAGCAAATCATTCCCACAAGAAAAAGCTCACTGTTTTTGGCATTTTCATCTGTAACCCTATAAAACAGCTGTAAAAATGATTACATATTTTAAAACATGTGTAAAACACTTAGCCTCAGTTTCCTGATCTACTGCTGGCATTTCACCAAGGCAATTGGTATTTAATGTCCTGTTGTATTATACAATTTTTCCTGAGTATCAATACTGATTTTTGCACTTACTACATCTATTTCAACTTTTTTTTGGATTTTTATAGTTAAAAGAGTAAAGCATTAATGCTCTGGAGTAATTCCACAATGTCAAATTGAAAATTATATTCCTAGATTTTCAAGTAGGAAGTCTCCTATACTAATCATTGTACTCAGGGACAAAACACTTCCAACAGGACTTTTTCCTCTCACAGAAACTACATCAAGCAGCACACTATAAAGAATGATAAAAGTAGACATAAACTTGATATAAATATATAGCTTTATATAAAGTTAAGTTGTGCTTTTTAAATATATATATTTCCATTTTGTATATACTTACATATACATAAAATAAAAAGTAAAATTAAATTCTAGAAAAAGCAAAGAGTAAGTTTTAGTCAGATACCCCTGGAAGATAAAGTTGTGTTGCCAGATTGCGCATAACCTCTTCTGTCAGATCAGAGTGCTCTGAATCCCAGACTAAACCAATGGTGACAATCTCAGGACAATTCATAAGAACACGACGAATTTTTATTTTTTGTCCACAGTTACTCTAGAAAAAAGGAAACAAAAACTGTGATGGGAGGGAAAACAAAGGTATTTAAAAAATGGAAATGCGAAGGTGAGTTACTACACAAGTATTAGTTCAACAAAACAACTCTGCAGCGTCTTAAATTCCAAAATTTAGTTATGGTGTTTCTAACAATTTAAGGATAACATTCCTCATCATAAAAACACTTGGATGAAAACTACAGCTTAACTTCTATATCCAATCACCACCTTAAAACAGAAATCTCTGTAACCGAAGCAATAAAATATAACTTTAAGGGCTTTGTTCATGCTAAGCTGTCTGCTCTGAAGAAGCACACAACACATGACCCTGCTTTTAGAGGAATACTTTTAGCCTGATTTAATATCCTAAAAAGTTCTCCCTGGTACCCTGAAGTAATATCACATTTTTGTTTACTTACAGGACACTTTCTGTAGTCATCAGCAGTATTTGCTGCCTGCAGCAATTCCGCGAACATTTCCGGCTTGAGACGTTCATGCCTCTCCATCATTTTTTCTACTTCATTACTGCAAAAAGTAAATTACATAACTATGGATCTCCCTTCTAAAGAGTTAACAGACTGCAGTCAACTCTCAATTAACTATACAGTATAGCTAAAAAGAAAACACACAGTGGTAAAACAGTCGCAACACAAACTTTTTTTGTCAAACCCCCTCGTTTTTGAAATCCAAATGATATTTTTGGACAGCATCTCAAAAACATGTTGCAACAAAAGAAATACACATTAATTTTTAACACTTAAAAGCCTTTTTCTGGCATGCTTTGCATATTATTAGAAGGGTGTATACAGAAAAATGAGTAACAAGAAGAAAAGCTCTTACCACAGGGCTGTGGTGGAAATGTAACGCACAAATTCTGTAAAAGGCAATGGATCTGATGATGCTCCACAACTGCGACACACACACTACAAAAATAAAAATCCTTTTGTTTTGATTTACTCAAGACAGAGAAAACAAGGTATTTGCTAAAGCAATCAGATGAAAGTCTGACCTGCTCATACAGCGTCATAGCAAACTTCTGGTGAGAAATACAGGATTTCGAAGTGCACATATCTGTTTCACTGTTTGGCACTAAGTGGAAATGAATCCTCTCAAGGATATTTTCCTAAAAAGAAAGAATAATATCAATGTAAACGGAACTGATGAAGCCAGAACACATGAAGAACATTACAATTTAATATTCCAACTTGGCCCCTTGGCTCCAAAATACTATGATGGCAACAAGTTTGTCCCCTGAATCAGCAAGGCCATTTTTTCCTTTTGCCAAAAATACCACAGGTAGTAGGAAGAAGTGAATCTATTTAGGTAGATCAAACAGATGATTAGTTCAGATGTCCAAATACATCTGGAATAGATGGAGCAGTAATAAGAGGCTCTCTTTCATGACTGCAAGATCTCCAACAGCCTCTTTCAGGAGTTCTCCACTGGATTTTCCTGTGTATGTAATGAAACATCTAGCAGGTAGAAATTAATTTGTGGATACTCCCAAAGGATCTCCAAAGCTGAAAGGAACCAAAGCAGCACTCATATTTTCTGCCCCTCAAATCTGTGCCTGAAGGTTAATACTGTAGGTGTTTTATGGTGAACATTTTCACTGTCTAACACAAGACCTGTTAGGAAGGTTTCTTTAGCAGAGTTCTGTGCCATCTGGAGTCACCTTTAAGGGCCACAGCACTGGCTTGTGTTTTTCAGTAAGACACTTCACTAAAGCAGAAAGTAACTACAGCAAAATCTTCAAGTATTCATTCACTCTTGGGTAAGAAAATGGAAATCTCTTCTACAGAAAAGCCAGTTGTAGCACACTGTATTTCAATAGCTGGTGATTGAATACTTGGAGGAATACACTATATATTCAAATCCATAGGTGCTTCTCCTGGGAAGAGAACCTTTCTCTCCATCAAAACACTTCTAGGAGTGACTCAGAGTTCATCATCCTCCTTCTCTGCCTGAGCTACAGAGTCAAGGGAGGAAAATATGGAACAAATGCAAGCATACTCCATCCCCCTTACCTGACACCTCCTCCATATGTCTGTTGCCCTAAACTGGCATAAAGAACCTCAGCAGGATGAGGTTATTTGAATCCTACCCATGAGCCTGGAACTACCAAAACCACTAAAACAACATAATTCTACTCAACTCTCTCAAAGAACACTTACAAAGCATTCTGCTGCATCATCCATGAATCCCAGCTGGAAGCGCTGCTCATCCTTGAAGCTCTCAGCCAGGGCATGTCTCATGTTATCCGACGGGAGGGCTTTTTCTCGGCTGTGTTGGAACTGGGAAAAGATTGCCTAGGAAGAAATGCAATGATTGCTTAGCTTCATTAGCCACTTGGCTAAATAACTAAATAAATGACACCGTGGTTCCACACAAATACATCATTTCTTGCATAAATATGTAAAATATTTATAATGTTTATAGACCTATGCAGCTTTCCAAATTATGGTTTTCTCTTCAAGTTAGCACATTTCTGTGTTCTGCTACTGATTCCTCTGTAAGAAGTTATGGTACCAAACTGAACACTGAACCTGTAGAACAACAACCTACAGGATATAAAATTATCTAACAAAAGTGGTTGACTTGAGCTCCCAGAAGCAATACAAGCCCTGTTCTGTAATTATACATATTTTTTAATTCGGCCACTGGAATAGTAGTTCATCCATATTTATCTCATGTTTACAGATGTTGTGCATTTCTTAGGGCAGAATGTCATACCACTCATGATTCACTAAATAATGTAATATTTACTACTTAGGAGGGGAGTATGTCTTTATTAAAATTATGGATATGCAAAACCTCCCATAAATTAGATAGAATGCCAATAATCGTTGCTATGAAATCAGCTCAGTGCTGAACCAGAGCACACAACGCAAGAGAACAGGTCAATATCTGCAGTTCTGGAACATGATAATAAATTGCACTTGGTTTTTAATTCATTTCCCAGAAGACAGAGTTGGCTGCTACTTTTCCTTTTGGCAGAGATACCCATCCAAGTGAGCTCATCATTTAGCAAGTATGGGAGGCTGATTCTGAAAGAACTGAAAGTTAAAAGCTATTAAATGAATTACAGATTTGCAGATATTTAAAGGTGCATTCCCCAGTCAAGAATTCTAAGTCAAACTTTAAGGAGAACTGAAGAGACTAAAGACAAAACAAGACAAGAGAAGCCATGTAAAATATAAATAAGGATATGCATTCTTCACCTAGGCTTCCTGTGGTTAAAATCTGTTGGATAGAAGGCAAAGATACAACAAGTAAGCAAAATTTCAGTGCTAACAACAAGTAATGTTTTAGCCATGATCCATTCCAGGGGGTCTCTCAAATATTTAATCTTCCCTCTAAAAACAAAAAGCATGGACTACTAAGAAAAATTACAGCCACTATCCCCAAGTAAACATTCAAAACGAAGCGTTTAACAGATCTGACCACACAGGTTAACTCTGCTATTAAAATATTGTTCACTTCTCAATTTGGCTGCTAGGTCATTATTTGGTATGCAACATAGCCTTATCTACCCAGCTAAAAAAATCCAGTCCAGATAAGCAGTTGTGCAGATAGGTGTGCTCAGTTTAGTGGCCTGCACAGCCAAAGTCCCACCCCAGTGCTACCCAAAGAAGAAAAGAGCATATTGAACTCTCAGAACACCACCTAAAGAGAGATAATGTAATAAACTGAAGTAAATCAGAATTTACTTGCTATGCTTTTAGTTTACAAGAGAGGCTGATATAGATAAAATATTATCTATACTTATCTTACCTCCTCATTGTTGAGCAGGTACAAAAGGGTTAAAATAGCCCGACACCACAGAAAAAAACCCAACCAAAAAAATCCACCCAAGTCACAAACAAGTTACTGTTTATTTTCATCCAGTGTATATATTGCATGGAAATTAAAAAGTCCAAGAATCCTAACACAGAACAAACAATTACTGAACCAGTATCTCTAAAGAGCCAAGAAAGCAAAACCAATAGTGTACAGAACAGCTGGGCACAGATACTTCCAAATGAATTAACTACTAGTTTTTGAGTAGGCCACAGAGTTAAAGATCACAACTACACTGTTAAAAAAACCCTAATTCCATTCTAACCAACCCCAGAACCCTGGAAAATTTCTTCTTTAAATATAAGAAAATATTTCTCTTACAAGCATCTGTTAAAAATGTCCTTATTTATAAATGGCTTCTTTACACAAGAATTACTTAGTCATCCAGGTATAGGTATGATACAGACACAAATTTAAAAAAAGAACTTAAATTCTTTTTCCCTCATTTTGAAATATGGTTCTTCCAGAATTTTCTATTTACCTTTAAAGCACAAAATATGCAGGCATCTCCTTGACATACGTGTCCTGTTAAACCTCTTAAACTTCGTCGAAATATGTCAAGTTGCCATAAAACCTACAAAAATAAAAAGAAAATAAGTAATCAGTTCTGAAGGTTCTTCATTTAACACAACATAGATTTTAATTGTTTTGTAATTTCACATAACATACAATTTAAGGACCAATATTGCTGCAAGAATTGTGGGGTTTTTCTGTTCGTTTGGTAACTTGTGGAGGTGGAAAGGAAAGTTTTACATTCACCACTTAAAATTTAGATCTGCCTTTTACATTTTTTTGAAACAATGTATTTTGGAGAAAGAGCTTAAGTACTCTCAAGGAAACACGCAGCAGGCTAAACTCTGTACAGGGATTGTAGCAGTTTTCTTGCAGCTCTACATAAGAGTTAAGTCTATTTTACATTCTTATGGTCTCTTACTAAAATGATTGCTGAAATACATTTGTTTTTCCGTGGATCAAAATGATCCTGATGCTGAAACAGGTATGTGTCTACCTTTTCTTTGTGTAAACACCCTGCAAAAAAGTAATAACAGCTTGGCTACACCACCCTGCCTTCAATATCTAATGTCTTCGTTACACATGAAATCAAACAGTTCAGAAAGTTGTCCATTAAAAAAATAAAAATCAAACCCCAAAAATGAGCTGTCAAGAGGCACAGTAAGACAACAGCTGCAAATCCAAGGGGGAAAAGATATTCTATCTATAAATATAAAAGCTAAAATGAATTAGGATGCATTGGAAAATAAAAATCCAAAGCTCAATTCTGAAGGTTGAGCAGAGGTTAAAAGAAAGGAACATATTCCTCCTTGTAAAGGGCAGTCATCAACCATCTGCCACTGTTTGATAAACAGCAGTGGGTTGTGAAGTTGTAGAATTGTCTGAAACTAGAACTAAAAATTACTTAGGGCTTCATTTTAGGGGACCTAACTGCAAGAGAATATAGGCCATGCTGCTCCCATGGAATGCAAAACAGCAAACGCTCTACTAAAACTACAGCACATTTTTGTTTTAAATACATGTAGATACCATACACACCACATAGCTAAACCTCTCGTATCTCCTAGGTTTTAAATCCATGCCATTTTTAGGGCTTCCAGTTTTTAGGAAGTCTAGGCCTCTATTAAGCCCTCTGCCAGTTTGAGAAATAATTCTGTCCAATTTAAAAACATTCAGATCCAAAATCTGAGCATTAGAAAAAGTATCCTGTTATAAAGAGAATTCCAAGGCATATTTCTTTGGTACCAAGTGTATCTCCTACTCTAATTGCACAAATCTTTCCTAAGATTAGATTCAAAGCTCTCACTATCTATGTGCATATTCTGATATATCCCAGTATGACAGGCTCATGTGTTAATTCTGAGAAAATGGGATTTTAATAAAAATAGTGTCCTATTCAATGCAAGTAGTAATGGTTGCCCCACAAAAAAAAGTGTCTTGTAAGTTTTGGCAAGTAATAGAACTGCCCTGTTTGACAGAAACATTACTTTTAAAATTCAAGCAGAAAGTTTTAAAGTTTTGACTCCTAACTTTCCAGAAAGTCCAAAAACAAAAGGAAAGTTTTTCAGATGTTCTTGATGCATGCAAATAAAATTCTGTGCAAAATCAAATATTTAACACTCTCAATTCCTTAACCTTAAATGCTGAATCCAATTACCTTCACACAATGTCTTCTTCCTACAATTGCCATTTTTGTTTCCCCCCCACACTTAGCAAAGTCTATTCAGAAAACGTTTAATAGATGAAGTTTTTTCTTACCTGAACAGCACTATTAAGAAAGCAGCTGTTTTGTCCAGGTTCATTTAATAAGCCTTTTGTAGGGGCCAGGGACAGGATACTTCCAGGCTGATAAACTTTTCCAAGGTTACCCCCAGGTTTTCTTAGGAATTTCACCCATGCCATTATTTTTTAGAGTTTATAATCGCAATGTTCACACTTAAATATTTAAGGATATGATGGGTGCAAGGCAAAGAAGGTGGTTCTACAATAATATTTCTAAAGTCATGGCATTCCATTCAACTCTGTGCAGTGGTAACCATCCATGGGCTTAAGTCCATTCTCCATGAGCAGCTGTCAGCCATCCATCAGGATCAGTCTCCCAGTAAAAATACAGCTGAAAAAAGTTTTTAACCCTCAGTCTTAAAAAAAAAAATAAATAAAGGTGTCCAGTTTAAGGTTAAAACATGTTAAAAGTCGTTAGAATAAAAGTTGCTATTAAGCAAGTTGCACAGTAACTGACTTCTTCCAGGGATATCAGTAAAGTATTACTACAAATCATTAGTTGTATTATATAGAAAGTTTATATATATATATATGTATTACAGAACTGGGAAGTTCTTGTCAGGTGTTATACTCCTGTTCTCTCATTTTGTTCCATCTTCTTTTTACTTCTAACTGTAACCCATGAAATATATTCCAGTTTAGAAGACTCCATGTTTATTTCATTCTCTTTCCAGTGAACCTGAAATAAGAAAAAACCAAAATGTTAAAGACCTTCTAAATTAGAAAAGAGATCATGGCCAAACAACCTCTTAATCTGAAGGCAGATGCTATAGTCAGGAAAGAGGAGAAGAAACAAAATCGCAACCTAAAAATTGTTTTTAAGAAAAATTATTTTGTCATAATTTATTATCATCTAACTTTTTATACATCCCTAAAGACCACAATAAAACTACTGTAAATGTTCTCCTAAAAACATGGTCTTTTTATAAGCTTTCATATAACACATGAATTATTCAATCTTTGAATGTCCAAATCTAATAAAAACATTACCTAGAAATAAATCTTTTTAGTCAACACTCGAAAACCTAAGCTGGTTTTGATTTCAGTTTTAGAGATGGATTGTCAGCTAGTACTCAGCTTTCAGAAGTTTGTACTACCTACTAAACACTACACAAATGTGTCATTAACCTGGCTGCATTCTCAAAGCAGCCAAAAAACAGTGCTAACAGGAAAACAAGAACATTCTGGTCGCTGCCCTAATAACAAATCCAAAGGCTTTCAAATTCCAACAATAAGGGTTGTTTCTCCAATTCCTGAAGGAGCGTGTTTAAGGTTAAATAACTCCATTTCCAGAACATCCCCACAACCACATGTAAAGCCCAGGCAGTGATCCTCCCACAACAATGGATTATTCTGTCAGTTTGGCATCACTACATCACCCACACAAACATTTGAAGGAACGGCACAGCACAGAATGAATTTAAATCAACCAAAGCCATTAGGGTTGCATATGTGGGAAAGAAAGAAAAAAAAAGGGGGGGGGGTGAAATTTGGGCCTCACATATCTACTGAGATATTCACCTTAGATTTCACAAGCATGTGAGATACTATAGATACATCAGTATACTTCAAAACCTGCAGCTTCTCACTACCATTTTTTACAGTGTGTAAACTTTCCAAGATTGATGAGGAGCATCAAACAACAAAAAATGAATTGTGTAGTTGGAATATTGTATAAACTGGAAGAGAACTTTGCTCAGCTCAGAACAAGCAACACCACATTGACACAAAACCATTCTACAGCTCTCTAATGCTGTACAGCTGGGATTTGTGTCTATCTATGGGATAGTCTTGCACCCCTAAAACCATTCCCCTTGATTTAAGAAAACTATTGGTACTTGCTTGTATTTAAAAATAAAATCAATAACTGGAAGCTAACCAAAAGTCTCTTTTGCCCCATGAATAATCAGATGAGTTCTGTTTGTTTACTGATGTTACTGTATCTCACCCGTAAGTAATTTGATTTAATAATACTGGAGATAGTAAGTGTGATTTGTGGCAGCACTGAGCAAAGAGTCTGAAATCTAACTGCAAACTGACCTTGACAGAACATCATGTAACAATTTCGTTTTCTTTATGTTCACTTCAATAAACCCAGACAGAGGAAAGGAAAAGAAAATGTAGCTGGAAATGTGTATCAGTTTCAGATCCTATTAGAAATGCACATACTATTTTGGAAACAAGAGTTCATCTGGAACAATTAATGACAAAGCATTCATTTATTCATTTCCTAAGAAGTGACAGGAAGTAATTTTCTTCTGCATTTCAGGGATGCCCTAGATATAACACTCCACGCACCAAGCATTTAGCTGTTGGGCTGGCTTTCAGGAAAAGTTGTAATGATTCACTGCAAGAATTTCATTTAGAAATGTTTCTGGATTAGCTCTGTGTTACTGTGCATTAAAAGGCTTCCTATTTCATTTCACATCCACAAATAATTCCATCTAACACACAGTCATGTTCTAATGCAGGGCACAATCACTGCAGAGTTTTCATATGTAGAAGTTCCACTGCACCTTTTTTCTCCACTGCATCAAATACTAAGGTGCATGGCTTCTCATTAATTACTAAGAGGGGCACTGCAGATGAGCCTTCCAATGGTGCCGTAAGCAATGGGATTCATCATCACAGACTCTCCATGAAGTGACAAAGTCTACAGTAGCATCTTGTTTTGAAATTTACATTGTACTAATGTCTCAGTTTTGATTTGTTAAAAAGAATCAGCAAGAATAATATTCCTCTGCTCATAAGCCTAGCCCACAGATGGCTCCACAAACCAAAGAAACCAGAGAAGTGATGCTGCTGATCAGTTTTGGTTGCTTCACCTCCCATGAGTTTGGCTGAACTTTTAGGTGACTGGGACTTGGCCCAGACTCCCATAACTTAATTCAACAGTCAATAGCACTATAATTATGACCTGAAGACTTCTTCCTTGTCTGTGGTAAGCCAGTGTTGCTAAGGGCACGGTAGCATTCATTAACCACTAGGGTTTAGCAGTTCTGTTTAAGTTCTTGGCTTGACAAAGGTGTGAGTGACAGAGTATAGAACATAAGTGAGTTGTGGTTGCCCTATCCCTGGAAGTGACCAAGGCCAGGTTGGATGGAGTTCTGAGCAACCTGGTCTAGTGAGAGGTGTCCCTGCCCATGGCAGGAGGTTGGAATGAGATGAGCTTTAAGGTCCCTTCCAACCCAAACCAATCTGTGATTGAACCATATTGAGTCTTCAATAAGTGCAGTATTTCAGGAAAAGAGTTATTTCACACAGTGTTCCTGACAGGCTACAGAAGATTTTTAGCAGCTGACAGTTAAAGAAACACTCTTGTCCCTCAGACTACAGGAATTGATTTTGGACAACTGTTCTCAACATAAGGCATTAAACAAGGGCTATAAGCTCTCAAACCAATGTCTATTCACCAGCCTAACTCCATCGACTTTGCCCAGTTTTAGTCACTGTTCTTCAGTCACGAGTGATCTCATCAAGCATTGTGAGGCCTTACAGGACAAAACACATGCCTGTCAACTATTTCTGGCACTTGCCTTCACAGCTTCCAGAACAACAAATCCACTTGTCAGCAGACCTGCACGTTATCACCTGCTTGCTTGGTACACCCCAGCACGTAACTGCGGCTGGCACAGCCTCCTCAGTGTTAAGAAGCAGTGTCACTAAAGAAGATTAGAAATCAGCGCAGCTGATATTTTGCCTAAACAATCACTTTCTACCAGCACATTTGGGTTTAAGCATCTTTGATATCCTTTTAGATAAAACTGATGAGATAAACAGTTGGCTCTGTGAACACTGGCACTACCAGTGCCTGGGCTCCTGATAATTTTCTGTCTCATGGCTGAGTTCTCTCAGTTTTCTTCCTAGCTGGGGCATAAGCCAACTCTGCCCCTCACATCATCTCTTACAAGGTCTCTCTCTTTCAGCCAGCTGCCTCTTTTCATGCACTATCTAAGTACATAATCATCTTTGAAGCTTCTATCCCTTCTGTCAAATTGAGTGGAAACCTGCCAATAAGTTCAAAAATTGTTGACTGCTTCTATCCCTGAAATTTGGCTGAAGAGTAGTTATTTACGTCTCCTCAGCTTCACTTTGCAACTATTCTCAGTAGGTTGCACAAATTACTAATGGCAAACCTTGCTCATGTGCCCAATGCTGGGGTTACTTTTAAGCCACACAGCGTTTTGCTTCTGCTTGCAGTTCATGCCTCTATGCTGAGCCTGGCAACCCCACCCAACAGCCCGACAACTCTGGGAAATCAATTCCTAAACTGATGTAACTCAGGAATTTAGACACAAGACAACAAAAATGGTGAAGGAAGAGTGATGAAATGTATTATGAGGGAACAAAGCTATGATGGGAAACGACTAAAGTTCTCTGCAATGAACCAACATTATTAGGACTGGGGTTACTGTCTCCTCTTTAACAGAACAAAATTAATCAAAAATTCAACAACTTGCAACTGCAAGAATTCGAGTGTTTTCCTCAGCTCAAAAGGTTGACATTTAAAATTGCCAATTTTTGTCAACGCAACAAAAATTTGATTTGTATGGTGACAGGGCTGGAGGTTGTAGTGATTTTCCCCTGCATTTGAAAAAAAGAACTAAACACACAGTGAAGCTGCTATAAAAATGCAGAAAAAGACCAAGATTTGAAATGAATCATCTCTTACCCCAACTTCAGTGAGGATCAATCATTATTTTTTTGGTGCCCGTAGAGACCCCGTCTCCTTCCACCTTTAGCCCCCCAGTTAAATATATTTGTCAACAGAACTCATGCACCATAAGCCACATGTAATGCTTTTAGTAGCCACCTCTCTTGGTCTTTGAAAATTATACTATTCACTTCAAAAGCTGTCACAGAAATATGTTTACAGGAATGCAAATTCTCACTATTTTTAACATCAGAGAGAGAAAAAGGCTTCATTAATAGCACTTGCCACACATATAAGACGAAACAAAAACAACACTACAAGGAAAGGCCGAAACCAGTATATTACCACTGGCTGGTATTAGTCTGACACATTCTTTCTCCTTTGGTCACTCACTCAAGAAGTCCCCAAGACACCAAAGGAGGATTTGATGGTATCTCCTCTAGAAATTCTTCCAGACAATCCCTGCAGATTTTCAACCCAGACTTTTTCTGTTTTCCAGATCTCTATTGTCTCTTCTCGAGCCCTTGCCTATTTAGCTGTTCCTCACATGCCAAACCACTGCTCCTGCACGTCACACTTCTCTGTATCCTTCCAGGACGCAGAACCAGAAGTGTAGATGCTATCCCACATGGCTTTTGTATAAGTGTACAATTTTTTGCTTTAAGCTGTTCTAATAAAAACTTTCCTGTTTGCATCAAAACCAAAACAACAGGTTCACAGCTCAGCCTCCCTCATCTGTTACAATGAGAAACTGACTTTAGAAATAGCTACAATGGGAACTCTGAGTAAAGATCTTGGAGAACACAAATTCCCAGCCCATGACATGGGCCAGCATTTACAGTGAATCATCACACAGACACTACGGAGAAGATTTTTCTTTTTCCGTCTCCCTACCGCTTTCCACGTGATTTATTCAAAGACTACAATGTGCTCTTTCCAGAGCCTCAGAAAGATAGAACATATCTTTACAGTGATATTCACACTTGCCTTTTCATCTTGGATCAATTGCCTTTGCCTCTCAGTTGTTTGATCTGTGCAGATGTTTGATCATTAATAGAAGTGCAAAATACCAAGTTCTGCTCTTTCTCGAAAAGCTTGCTAACTTCTTAAGTCACCAGGAAAAAATGACATAACTGAGTTACAAGGAATGGTAATGTGAGCATCATCTTTAAATCCAGACATTTTATAGGCTTGATTAAAAAAAAAGAGAATGTTTGAACATCTGAATCACTACACCTCATTTATTTCTTCATGAACAAACCCGGTACAAACCTTCCTACAAACATTTCACTCAGTTTACACATCTAAAATCCTGATCCAGCCTCATCATCATTTAACTTGGCCCCAACAAACTCCAACTTGTTTCTGCTTAAACCATGAAGTTTCTGAAGAATTCTGTAAATGGGTTTTGCTCCCATCACTACATGCCTTGGTGACTAAACTGCTTTACTCTATCAAGTGGAATTAACCAAGGTAAAAACAACAAAATGCTGCTACCAATACCTTGGAAAAACCAAAACATGTGAGAGTGCCAATACCCTGATGCCCTCTGGGTTGCACACCCAAATAATTTTGTCAGCAGCACATCATGCACACTGTATGGCCAAAAAAGAGTCTGCACTATCAAGGCTTGATAGGAAAGTCAAGTGCATATTTTTTGTGTTTTTACTGTCAACATCCCACTGGTGAAGAATAATAACTTTTTATACAAGTAATTCGATACTTAAAAAAAATTGCCAGTAAGTACCTCTTACTTTGCAACAATTTGTTAGGGGAAGAAAGGATTATTTACCTTTTGACAAGGCTAATTTATAGTCAGATTATAACCCGAGGTCTCACTGCTTTGACACCAAAAAACACCCTTTCATTCTATAAGAAAAGAGCAGGTAATCATAAAATCAGTCAAGGGATTTTCCATTGCCTTGGGGTGGAAGGGGATACTGCATCATCAAACAGGCACAATACTGTTTGCACGATTAAGTTGTTGTTCTTAAAATAATCCTAGTAGCTGCAAAGTTAAGAAAGCTTAAGTGGTTTGGTATTTTTGGTGGGAGGTTGCATGTACAAAACAAAGCACTAAGAGATATGCAAAACTCACATTTGTTCTGGGAAGGGAAAAATCCACGTTAAGAGAACAAGTCATGGTTCCTCTGAAAAGCTGATTTTAAAATATTTGCATTGAAAATCAAAGTAAGGGATATAGGTAAACTTCGACCAGCTGCTAAGCAGGTGATTTGAATACATTTGCACACATCTACCCACAAGCCTCCGCAACTCCATCTGTACGAAACACCGAGCAAACAACTCTGCCTCCAAAAAACGCTGCAAACTGATTAAATTCCCAACAGCTCCAACACCACCTGTACTGGCATTTCCTGTTCCAGACAGCCTCTGGAAGCACTCCTGAAGAACTGGCTGGCGTGACCGCCGCGTTGAACATTAACCCCGCAGCGCCGTGGGCTCGCAGGGTCCCGCTCCGGCGCCGCGGCCCCTCCGCTCACACAACGCGCGGGGGCAGCGCCGGCCGCGGCCCCGGAGCTGCCGCTGACCCCCACCCACGCAGGGATTTAACCCCGGCCGCCTCTCCGACCGGCAGGACGCGGCCGTCCCGTCCCCCGGCGCTCCGCGCTCCGTGCTCCGTCCCCACCTCGCCACCGCGGCCACAACCATGCCCGACCCCCGGCCCGAGCCACCCCCTGCCCGCTGCTCTTCAGCCCCCGTCCCAGCCGCGGCTCGGTGCCCGCAGACCCCCGGCTCACCCGGCGGCTCCTCACGCAGCTCCTTTCCCGCCCCCTCCCGGCGGCGACTCCGGGCGCGGCCCCGCCCTCACGGCAACTTTTGCTTCCCCCGCTTCCCGCTCCTCCTCCGCGCTCCCCTCCCCGGCCCGCCGCCGCCGCGCCTGCGCAGTGTGCGGGCGGCCGGGGCGCTCTCCCACAGCGGTGTCCCGGATATTCCCGAGCCGGGGAAGGCGAAGGAGGAGGAGGAGGAGGAGAAGCCATTGGAGCCTTGGCCACGCCCCCACCTCGCGCCGGCGCGCGTGCGCGGTGGGCGCGCGGGAAAGGGCGCGAAGCCGGGGGGAGCCTGAGGGGAGCCTGAGGGGCCGCGATGGCGCCTGAGGCGATGGGACGGAAGCGGGAGGGGGATTCGCATTCCCGTGCTCTGCCCAAGGTGCAAGGGCAGCCGCGGCGAGGTGAGGGGCTGTGGCAACCCCGCTCCTCCCAACCCCGCTCTTCCCTGCCCTCCTGGTCGCTTTTCGAGGACACAGCCGCCTTCGGTTTAAAGGGCGCAGTGGGTGCCCCCCTCAAGTACTCACTCAGGTTTGGAGTTAATAACGCGTTAAAATGAGCGCGGCGGCGCTTGTTTTTTCCAGCAATTGTTTTGCAGTTATCGTTCCAGGATATCACAGTCTGTGCACGTTGGCTTTCCTTGAGATGCCCGTGGAATGGCACTGGCAGAGAGTGGCTTGTGAGCCAAACCCCACACAAGTGTACAACCACCTCAGAGTTGCATTTGACTTCCATGTGGCCCAGAAAATCCTATATTATTATTATTTTATCTATCACCTGCCCCAGAGTCACTGCCCCAAAGTCGTGTTCCCTCTGATTTTTATCTGGTCTATTATTTTCGCCAGGGAGGGGTGTTTCCTTTTGTTATTTGAGATAGGAATTCCGTATCCACGAATGCTCGTATTTCTAGTTGCTCAAGTACCTTTTATATTCCACTATTATGATCTTTTTCCTGGATAAACATGTAGATTTCACTAACACATTTCATTTCTAGATTAGCAATGATATTTGAGGTGCTACCACACCCAACATCAGTCCTTGGCACATGCTGGTGGATACAACTTATATTTTTTCTCTTCCAATTGCTTTTCTGATAGCCTTCTAGGAATGGAAAAGTGCTTCTGTGCCTACGAGCAAGTCCAGTTTTCCAACAGCATCTTCTGCAATACCAAATTAAATAATTTCCCTGTAAAGTTCCCTTCCTGCACCTACTTTAGGTCATCCAGATTGCAGAATGACTGTGGAATACAAGGCACTACATCAACTTAGCTGCCTGCTGTAAATACTACATTGTTGTTGTTCTTGTATCCATTTTTGTTAGAAGTGGATACATTTTCCACAGGTTATTTTTTGCTACTGTTTCTTCCATTATACTGCCCTCTACCAAAGCAATTTTAGCAGGTTTTTCACTAACTTTTTGATTTGGTGATTCTTTGGCAAGATTTTCATTGAATTTTCCAGACTTGTCTTAGAAAGACAAAAGAGATGGATAGAGCCACATTTTTCAGTGATTTGTGTAGTCATGTTCACAAACTGGAGTTATTTAATATAGGATTTGTATAAAATGTTTGTATAAAATGTGTTTTCTTGAGGCATTTAGATGTCATAGCCAGTAACTGACCTTATATATATATACTTTTTTATTTTTAACAGATACCATATTTGCTTGCTCTCATGTTCTTAAAATTTTCTTAGAATTTGTGATTGTTTAGGGGAGGGGGGGAATTGAATGTCTGGTTGATGGTTCTAAGATTCATACAGTATCTTGGCACTACTGTTTTGTACAGTTCTTTCTTAGCTGTTCTTTGATAGGTTCTCACTAGAAATTTAAGAGTGAAAACATGTTGAAAGTCAGTGTGTTAACGTGGCAATTAAAAATCTAATTTTATGTTAGTGTCTCTTGTTATTGTACACTTACAAAAAGCATTCTGCTTATTGTTTTGGGTAATGTCAGCTCAGTCCTTGATCCCTGCATTGCTTCTTTGCAAAGCCAGTCAAGCAAAGGCATCCGTGTGTCCCAAAGTGGGATTATGACCTCATTCTGATTATGACCTCATTTTGATATTTTTGCTTTCCCTGAACTCTGCTTTCCTTGTTTACCTCTGCCCTTTCTTCAGCACAGATTTGTTTTTTACCACTAATCTTTAGACGTCTCTCAGGATTTATATTGGTTTCTTCTGTTCTTTTTTTCTTTTCTCTCAGAATAAGTGTGGTCTGTGAGCTTTAATTATGTATATTTTAAGATTCTCTAGCAGTGAATCTTAACACAGTCTTCCACACACAGTTCAGGCAGAGAGTGACACAGGTGCAGCACAGGAAGCCCTAAATGAGGTAGCAGAAGAATTTTAAAATTAGAATAAATGGTGCACGTACAAAACAATGCTACCAGGGCAAACGATTTCCTGCTGCCCTTTGTGGCAGTACAGGATATGTGCTAGGCATGATGCAGAAGAATGTTTGTGTGGGTTTATAAGCACACTTTGGTAATACTGATAACATTACTGTTGCACTGGAGAGTCGATAGAGAGCTAAGAGGTGTTGAAGTTGGAGAAGAGGGCTTGAAGGAGGTGCATTCAGGGTGTGACACGAAACACAAACCTGGGAGGGAAAGGATGCAGAACATACCCAGATCCTTAAGTACATCCAAGACATGTCCCTTCCATTTACAGATGTGTGTAAAATACATTTATGGATAGTTACATGCCAAAAAAAAAGTCTTAATGTAGTTTGGAGACATCAAAATATTGAAAAGTAATTGTAGTGACTATTTTTCTCTTAATGCTACAGACCTCACACATCATTTTTGTCAATGAAAGAGCTGCAAGTCTGTGTTTTACAGATGCACACAAGGGTTTATTGTTGTGTTACAATTTTCCTGTTCCAGGGTGATCTCTAATCTTGTTGCCAATGGCTGATCTGTAAATAAATTCTGATTCCTTCCCATGAAATAATTATATTGT